>WJSH01002618.1:311735-321966 GCA_009757365.2 Lepidium campestre
TTCTTGAACCTCCATCGTCTCAAGATCAGTTTGTGAACCATCAAGGATCACATCACCTTGCCACTATGAGAGGCATAAGATTCACACTTGACCCCAAATCGGATAAGCTCTTCGGGAACTTTGCTAATCTAAGCTCGCAAGGAAGGGTGAAGCTTCTCGGATCCCCTAATTTCATTGGACTAGTCTTCGTGATGATGCAGCTGCATTCGTGACTAACTACCACCATCCCTTCCTCCATCTTTCTTTTGTTTGTGAGCATGTCTTTGAAAAGTTTTGCATAGGTGGGGTTGGTGTCTATCATATCACGTAGAGACATAGAGATCTTTACCTCATACATGATCGCCAAGAACTTCTCTTTTTGCTTCTCTAGGAGTTGCTTCTTGAAGCGTCCCAAAAATAGTAGCTTGGGTTCGTAAGATACCAGAGCTTGAACTCGTGGTCTCTTAGAAGCTACACTATCGACCTTGGGCGGTTCTTGACGAGGTGGTATCTCTTCACTACCATTGGTTAACTCTTCTTCATCAATCCCGACATCATTTGCATCCTTAACCGTGTCTTCCTTCCCATCACGAGCCGTCTCTTTCATGGGCGGAAGTTTCTTCCTGCTTCTCAATGTGATTGCTTCACAATATCCCTTCTCACTTTCCGTTCCAATTGCTTGTTGACTCATTGCTGCAACTCGGGATATTCTATCATCTAGGCTTTGAACATGAGCAAGGAGGTGATTGTATCCTCCATCTATCTTGGTGTGGTAGGCGTCCATCTTCACACTCATTTCTCTTTGTCCCTGAGATTGAATCTCTATAAATTGCTTGAGAGTGCTTGCGATATCCAAACCAATTCTTTTACCGCGGACTCCGTTAGTATCATTGGGTACTTGCCTTTCTTGTGGAGAAATAGATCTGTTCGGTTGCTCCATATAATCCTCGTGTCTACTCACATAGCACACTCCCTCTTGCTCATTGACCGTGTTGTGGACAAGCTCGTTCTTGGCAATGATTGCCCTGCTCACTCTATCGAGCTTCTCATTCAGCTTGGTCAATCCATCTACTTCCTTTGCCGAAGACTGCAAGGTGTCATTTCTCTCATATCTAGCATCGCTTTGGGCTAAATTCTCGATTAATTTCTCCCCTTGTATCACTGTCAAACCCATGAAATTCCCATAACTAGCTGCATCCAAGACTCTTCGGTGATGACTCGCCACTCCGCCATAGAAAAGTCCCAAAAGGTTTTCCTTTGACATTCCATGATGGGGACACTTCCTTGTGTATCTTTTTAGCCTATCCCAAGCCTCGCTAAAAGTCTCTTGATCTCCTTGCTTGAAGGTGGAAATGTTGTTCCGGAACCTAACAGTCTTTTGCTTTGGGTATAACTTGTTCAAGAACTTCTTCTTACACTTGTCCCAAATAAGAACCGAGTCCGACGGTATATTCTTCTCCTATTCATCGGCTCTCTCTCCCAAAGAAAAAGGAAATAGGATCATTTTGATTGCGCTTTTGGGAACCCCATTCATCTTCACAATTTGGCACAATCTTTCGAATATATCCAATTGATCAAGAGGGTCTTCACACTCCGACCTATTATACCTTTCACTTCTCACCAAGTTTATCAAGCTTGACTTGATCTCAAAATCATTTACCCCAATGGTTGGCATAGGGATTCCATACTCAAGCTCTCTAAAACTTGGCTCATCACAAGTCCCAATCAGTTTCGGGTTAGGTTGCTCACTTCCTAACCCACGCATTCCTCCTTGCTTTCCATCGCCAAGTTTTCCCTTTTTGCAAACCTCTAACTTTCTCCCCAATGTCTACAACTCAAAAACACAACCAATAACTACTCTTTGTTGATTTCTTTGTTGCACAGTCCTTCAAAAGAAACAAGAGACAAACAAATTAAGAAGTTAGTAACAAAAGAAAATAAAAACTCTAGTCGCGATTCTATTCCAAATCCTAAAGACTAATTGCATAAATTCCCCGGCAACGGTGCCAATATGTGTTTGCTTTTTAACCAATCAAATAAATACAACAAATGCAAACAACTATAACATGACATTGAAGCACTTGAGGTTCGAATCCACAGGGAATTTAGAACTAACATGATGAGATTGCAAGGTTTAGATTCGAGCTAGAAAGACAATATGATTTGCGTTTTCAGAGAACTAAACTACTAACATTCAAATAAGAAACAAGTTGACAGCAAAAGTAAACAAAGAAGACTAGACGACCGCAAACAAATGGCAAAACAATAGGTTTAGGGAAGGCAAACGATTCAGGGGAAGATGATTAAATCAAGAAGCAGAGGAACATAATTGAAACCATCTTAGGGTATGAACAACAATGGCTAGAACAACCCACTCTCATGACATTGAACCCTTTACTAAGCAATTAATTAAGCTAAACTCTCATTTGCCAATCAAAAGCTTAACAAGCATTAACAATCAAGTTCACAAAGACCACTTTCCACCCTAACATCAACTCTCATTGGCTAAGGAAGGAAAGCTCACAAAAAAGTCATTTAAACATTTCATCGAACACCTCTCGGACAACAAAAGTCCTATCATCTAGTCTTGATTAGCTACTTCAATCCTGGCATTAAGATCACCTTAAGTGAAGGAATGTAAAGATCAAACAACCTAGCTTCAAGATCTAACCATCAAAACCCTAAGAATCTACCCAACCACCAACCTATCATTTCACTACTCACACATGGTGAAACAAAGACAAAACAAACAAAGAGAATAAAAGGTAAACAAAGACATAATGAGGAGAAAGGAGATAAGGGAAATAAAAATCTTCAATAGATAAGAGATGATGATCCAAAGATCATCATCCAAGGGTGAGTCTTCAAATCCTCTCAAAGGTGTTCCCAAAAGGTATGATAAAAAGACTTGTTGCTACAAACACATAAAAGGACCTTAAATACTTAGGGTTCTAAAAGGGAAAGAAAACAAAACAAGTCTAATGGGTTGACCCGAGAAATCCGGTCAAACCCAAGATAAAATAGTGTGGCCGCGTCTTCAAGGTGTCGGGACCGGCTGAACGCAACTCGTCTTCGGCCGGTCGTCGTGTGTTCTCGGCCGGTCGTCGTGTGTTCTCGGCCGGTCGCAGCTCATCTTCGTCAAGGACCGCTCTGATACCTGGCCAGTCGTGGTTTGTGACAAGCCGGTCTCAGGCTGAGATGGGGCGATCGTGATCTGGGTTTCGGTCGCTTGAATGTGCCCGGCTGCTCGCAGCTCTTCCTCGGCCGGTCGTTGCGTGTACTCGGCCAGTCGCAGCTCGCGTCTCGGAAATGCGGTCTGATGCTTGACCGATCATGCCGCAGCCTCGGCCGATCATGAATTATGATCGACCGGTCCGAGGGGCTTGCGCCGGACTTGGTAAGTTATGGGCTGGTCTCTCCTTTGGTCCGGCCGGTCGCGGCTATTCTTTGTTCTTTCTCCTTCTTCTTTCACTCTTATCATCCATCCTTAGCTAGTGCCTCCTTCCCATTCTTGCATATAGCTCTATCTCCATTAGTTCCTACTCAGTCTCCACTCCATGTTCGTGTGTTCGCTCTCCAGTCCACCTAAAAGACTCAAAAATAAAACAATACAAGACTCTAGTTCTAGGACTCTAAAATGTAAAATGGATGCAAAACTATACCAAAGTGCGTGAACTTAAAATCTAAGTGATGTGAAAAGAACTAGAAAATGCATGATAATGAAGTTAAATATAGTGTATATATATCAGAATGACGAAAGACCCAACCAATACGATCTTGGAATTCTCCCCCAAAGCTATTGTTCATCGAAGAACAAGGGGATCGTCGGGTCTTCTGTCATTGATACTATTTTTGATTTTGAGAAGAAGCTGGCAGATCAAAATAAAGCGATAGAAATCTACAAACATGACATGGAACAACGAATGACACTACTCCAACAACAGAACATGATGCTCCTACGCTAAATGCAAGAAAAAAAAACTCGGCATGAGTTATGTTGCTTCATTATTTTCTCATTTCAAAGATAGCATGATGGAAAAGTTTGAAATGTCGAATTTGAGTTAATTGCATTATTTTCTTGATCTTGAGATTAAGCATTTGGAATTTGGGATATTTGTGTCTCTGCAGAAATATGCGACAAATTTGGTGAAGAGGTTCAACATAATGAAATGCAATGAATGTCAATAAAAAGTTGCAAACGGAAGATGGAATAGAAAAGCATATGCAACAAAATTTAGAAGCTTAGTTGGATGTCTTATATATCTCACTCATACAAGATCACATATTTCTTTTGATGTGAGTGCAATTTTAAAATTTATGCATGGTGAAACAAAGCAGCATTATGGAGCATCAAAAAGGTTGTTAAGGTACATTGCTGGTTCAACAGATTTTGGTATATGGTACGACAAAGTTTTAAAGTTTGAATTGGTTGGGTTTATAGACAATGATTGGACGGACTGTGCTCCAGATAGAAAAAACACTTCATGACATGTTTTTAATCTGGGTTTTGGAGCAATTTGTTGGAGTTCAAAGAACTAAACAACTCAAAATCTGAATAATTCTAGGGAATTTGGGTCGATGACAAAGAATAATAGACAATTTAGGTGAATGACAAGCAAGAAAAAAGTATGAGACTATATATAAATAATGCACATTATACTCCTATCACGTAGCCTCTGCATGAAATCATTATTTTTCATTGCTGTAATATATTTCTAATTATCATGTTAAATCCTTTGTTATCTCTATATATGTAGATATCAAGTTTTGATTTTTTGAACCCGATAAGATATAAGTTGAACCCAATAAGATATAAGTTGAACCCGATAATATATAAGTTATATATTAAATAAATAATGAATAAACCAATAAATATAGTGCTAACTAAACGATTAGCCGATAGTAATAATGTTATTTGGTAATTATAAAAATCTTGCTAAACCAATAAATATAGTGCTAACTAAACGATTAACAGATTATAATAATGTTATTTGGTAACTATAAAAATCTCGCAATATATGCATACTAAATACGAAATATGATAGATATAAACATTTTAACAGCATTATAGTTTCACCACCAATTATATTAACGAATTATAATAATTAATTATCTGTATAAACCAAATAATGTCAATCTATAAAATTTGTTACCACTACTAATAATTATATTAGGGATATATATATATATATATATATATATATATATATATATATTTTCTCTTTAGAATTTTAACTCTATGGTGTATGTATTTTTCATTGTTTTATTAGCATGTTTATTTAAAGTTGACATTAGTATTGTAGATTTAAATTATAGTATTGTAGGTTTAAATTATGTTTTAATAGTATTATTAGCATGTTATTAATTTCCTTATCAATTATTGATTTAAAGCTGATGTAATACGTATATAATTATTATGTTAAATATATTATCATCTATGTATCTATAGTGTCATTTCGATCCAAAGACAAAACTTTTTTGGTTTTCAATCTGAGATCTTATATCATACCAATAAGTGTCTAAATTAAATGTTCATAATTACAACCTACCAACTGGAACAACTGGAACAAGAAAAGAGAGTCTAAGGGGATCAAGAAAAGAGAGTCTAAGGGGATGCAAATAACAACTGAAATAAAATTCAAGGAGATAAGGAGAAGAGGAGCTTGACGCCGGGTAGAGAGCAGTCGGCTTTGAAGGAGCTTGTCCATAGTCGCACAAACGGTAGCCGGAGGAGAGGACAACTGCTTGAAGATTCAAAAATTACCCTCCCGCCAAAGAGAGTAAACTAAAAGCAAAAGTAGCAGTCTCGCTAGAATACCTTGTTGCCTGAGAGATGGAAAGCTAGGGATGCAACCTGATGTAGCCGCAGCAAGTGAAAGAGGAGGGTTTCTGAGGAGCTTCTCCGCAAATGGTAGCCAAATGGATCGGGCATACAAACACTAGAGAAAGAGATGAAGGTGAGATTGACTACCAGATCTGCAGCACACAAGAAGCAGGGACCGAGAGACCCCAAGAAATTACCCTGTCACGAGTCGGTAGGCGTTGCATAACAGCCAACCATAAGATAAAGCTGAACCGGGGAACAACTTCCTTAAACAAAATCGTCTTAGCTAGCGGAAATGAAGGACTCTTGATACAAATGAGGTTCCATGTACCTTTGGCATAGAAGTTGCTTCTATAAGATGCTGAAGCAGACTTCCATAAATATATATGATGACCCATATCCAGAGACGGAGGTGTAATGAATGTAAGGGATATAAGAACTGACTGTGAGGCATCATATATAGAATTTGGAATGTTCCAGGAACCATTCCTAACAGCATCAACAACACAAGCATGTGGTCCCAACTGAAAATCGCACAGACCAAAGCTGCACACACACGAGATAAAATCTCCAAAATCAGTCCAGTTTACATACCAAAAGGAAGCATCCCAAAACCATCACTGATTTCATAGCGTAAGAACAATTTGAACATAGGTTTCAATTGAGTCATATTGCATACCTGCCTAGAAAGGCGTTGGGAATCCTCAGTCTACCAAAAGTATTTCTTGTGAAAGTTATATCCCCGCAGCCAGTGCATTTCAGCCTGAAGACAAGATCAAAGTCTTCTAGATAACGCAGACCAAGACCCCATTTGTCCTTAGGTTTACACACATCTCTCCAAGCCACACGATCCTCTGAAGCTTTAGATGTAGATGAGTTCTTCCATACAAAAGCATAGTAGATAGAATTCACATTCTTATAAAACATCTTGGGTAGCTGCATAACCTGACTCCAAAACAACACCACACCATATGCAATCGAAGATATAAGTCAAATTTTACCTGCGAAAGAGAGAAACTTTGTAGTTAAAGAATGGAGCTTAGTTGTGATCTTTTCAATAATTGGCTGTAAATTGGCAATGGGTAAGGCGCTTAATATCCAGAGGCATGCCAAAATATCTTGTTGGAAATGACCCTTTAGTGAGACCAGAGACTAGCAATAGTTGTTGCTTATCCGACTCATTGTATTTGCTAAGAAAAATCTGTAACTTAACAGCATTCATATCAAGACCAAAATATTGCTTAAACCGAGCAAGCACCGAGAAGATACTCCTAAGTGATGACTCCTAGCCATCCAAAAATAATAGGATATCATTAGCAAAAAATAGGTGAGAGATACGAGGGACCGAGCAAAGAGGGTGAAAACCAAACTCATTACGATATGAAGCCCTATTCAACATACAAGAGAGAGACTCCATTACCATGATGAATAAATAGGGCGAGAGGGAGTCACCTTGACGCAAACCCTTTTTACAACAAAACATGGAAAATGCTCTCTATTAATTGAGATCGCAAAACTGAGCGTCGAGATACACTGTTTGACTCAAGTAATGAAGGAGCAAAGGATGTTTTAGGCATGGGGCAATTTGATCGCATAGTCCCAACAGACATTGTCAACAACCTTCCTCAAATTCACCTTAATCATGGAACTGTTAGGACCTACAGGTTTATCATAATTCCTTATAAGATCCATTGCAAGCAGAACATTATCACCAAAACTTCTCCCTTTTAAAAATGATGATTGGGATGGAGAAATGCATTCAAATAGAATTGGTTTTAACAGGTTGGCCAGCATCTTGGAAATTAGCTTGTAAACAAGGTTACGTAATCTGACTGGACGATACTCATCTAGTCTCGAAACATTATGTGTTTTAGGAATAAGTGCAATGGCTATGGCGTTAACCTCCTTGTGTAACTTGTCATATTTGAAAAAATCAGAAATAGCAGCAATAACATCAGGCCCAACAATGCTCCAAGAATAGCTGAAAATTTTCATTGTGTATCTATCTGGTATGGGACACTTGTCTTGCGGAATAGAGAATAATATTGCTCGGATTTTCCCTTCAGGGACCGGTTTCTGAAGAGCACGACTCATCTGATATGTGCATTGAAAGGGCATGAGATCTCGTAAACAGTCAACTGAAGCATCTTAGTTTGGCATGGAAGTCCTACCGAGATTGTGGCCAAAGTATTCAGCAAAGAGAGCCTTAAGTTCCTCTTGGCCATAAAATCTATTACTCGCCATGTCTATCAAGACACATATGTGGTTACGGGCAGCTCTAGATTTAGCTGTCGGGAGACATGGAGGGTCTACCTTGGTGAATCGGAGGAATTGAGGGCCTTTGGAGTTGTAGTCAAACTAGTGGAGCTAGCAAGAGGAGAAATTTGGATGTTTGAAAGAGACGACAAGAGACCGGAAGATTTTTGGTTTGGAGCGGTTGTCGTCGCTTGAGCAGAGTTTTGAGGGCTCAAAGATGCAGTTTGAACTGCTAAAGGAGACGTGACTGGAACATCTGAACTGACGAAAGAGAGTGGGACTTTGAAGTCAAAACCTTTCGCCGCTTTGATGGAGGCAATGAGTTGGAAAAATTTTGTAAGGGAAAGGGATTCTCCATTTTTGCTTTCTTCTTGGGCTAAGACTGAAGCTTTCTCATCTCCCTCATGGTATTACTTTGTCGCTGATTGTGTAAAACTGGAAATTCTGTGTAAAGATCTTGAAAACTATTATATATTTTTTAGTATTAAATTTGTAGTTTTGAACATTTAAATACGCATAGTTCTTTATTTATTTAATGAATGGAGGTCGAGGTTATTACAGTAATTCGTTAAGAGTAATTGGTTTCACTCTAATAGAGGTATTGTAAGTTTGCAAATGGTTTCAATAAATTATCTTTTTGAATATAATAAACCAAAAGAATGCTCAAAAGAAACGAAAAAAAAAAGTATAAAAAAAAGGTTTGATTGCGCAAATTGGAGCATGCAAGAATAATGCCCAGAATTATGAGATAAAAAAAGAAAGAATAATGCCCAATTATATGCATAGCATCTTCCCTAATCCTCATCTATCTTTTTCAATTGGGTATACGAATCTTTTCATTCTTTAATTATTTTATTATTCTTCTACTGTTTTTAATTATAGTTTATGTTATACAAGGAGTTATACTTCTATTTTGATCGAATGAGCTTAATACAATGGTGCACCTATTATTAGTTTTATATACAGAGTATTTGTTTCCTTTCATCTATATGGTTCTATGTATCTCAAAAAATTGACATCAGTTTTCTCATGTTATATGGAGATGATCCACAACTTTTTTTTTGTCATCCGCTTTGTTAGAAGAGAGATTATCAATTCAAACAAGAAGTAGAAAAGGTTGATGAAAAGCTTTGATTGAATTCATTGAAATTGATCTTGTACCTCTCTCTGTACATAACGAATTGTTATAGACATTGAAGGAGAAAGAGATAGTCGGTTTATACAAATCACCGAGATTCTAATTAACTAAACCAAACAATTGGTTTAATCTTACTAAACCGAAATTAAAAATTTACATATTCTAATACCTTCCCTCAAGATGGCAGTGATATTAAAAGCAAAGCCATCTTGCCAATTAACTCATGAAACCGACCAAGTGGAAGTGCCTTAGTAAAGGTATCAGCTAATTGATTGTTGGTATTCACATGAAGAGTCTTGATTAAGCCATTGGTGACACATTCTCTAACCTTGTGGCAGTCTAAATCCACATGTTTTGTTTTCTCATGGAAGACTGGGTTGTTTGCATTGTGAATAGCTACAGAAGAGTCACAATAAAATGCTATAGACTCTGTTTGAGGAACCTGCAATTCCGAGAGAAGATTGACTAGCCATTGTACTTCTCGAACAGCAAAACGCATTGCTCTGTATTCTGATTCTGCAAATGATAGAGAAACAGTTTCTTGTTTCTTTGATTTCCATGAGATCAGAGAAGGACCAAGAAACATACAAAAGCCATAGGTAGATCTGCGTGAATCTGGACATGAAGCTCAATCTGCGTCTGTAAAAGCTGATAGAGTAAGGTTGCTGTCTGCAGAATAAAACAGTCCAAGTCCTATAGAGTTCTTCAAGTAGCGTAGGACTTTATAAGCAGCTTGAAGATGTGACATTTTTGGTGCTGAAGCAAACTGACAGAGTTTATTGACCGAAAATGTGATGTTTGGTCTTGCGATTGTAAGATACATGAGTTTCCAACTAATTTTCGATAGAAAAGAGGATCAGGTAGTAGAGGATCAGGTAGTAGAGGATCAGGTAGTAGAGGTTCATCGTCATGTAGAGTAAGCTTGATACTTGGATCCATGGGAATACTAGAAGGTTTGCAAGCTAAGAAACCAGCATCTTCAAGCATATCCAAAGTGTATTTGCGTTGAGAAACTGATATTCCAGTTGTTGTCC
>WJSH01002618.1:332466-393417 GCA_009757365.2 Lepidium campestre
GAATTACTGTCGGAATATGGCATGTTTTCTTGTGGCAAAATTGATATAAAGTCAATGAGTAGATCTAATGTTCAATGGTAGTTTGTTCATAAAGTTAGTGAATTATTTTTTTTTGTTTTGGAAAGTTAGTTAATTATTAGTTATTCCAATTAGATTGATCTAGAATTTCAAGTAAACCAGTAAGAAATCTGATCTTGAATCGAAATACTTTTCTTCTAGCCACAGTATTCTGATATCTAAGTTTACTGAATAGCAAGTAATAAAATGTTGATTGAAAATTATTTATAATGAAAAAAACTTTGATAGGTTTAGCTATTTGAACTTATGCTTATTGTTAGAATATCCCACAAGAGAGGGAATTCTACTCTTACCATATATAAGATATGAGGCAATCCCTTTATTGCCAATTAATTTTGAGTTAAAACCTATAATCTAAGGGGGTTTATTTAAAGTACGATTTAGAAATCCATCTAAGATTTATAAATTCTTTGATTTTAAAATCATGTAAAGTGAATTTTACAAATCCAAATTAAAATAACAAGTATTGAGTAAAGATTTGAGTCTTTGTATTTTAAAGGGAAATCCACAATCAAAAATCCACTCAAAATCCATAATCTAATACATGTAATTACAAAACATTATTTATCTAGCAATTCAACATACATAAAAGATGAACATAACTTAACCAAAACAATAACAATGGCAATTCAATAGTTACAAAAAACTAATTAAGTGACAATCTGAAAATCTTAGTGATCTAATACCAACATAACACAATTTATAATGAAAATTGTGGAAACAAATCAACAAAAGGACTAGGAGACATATTATGATGATCATTGTCAATATTATCTAAATTTATTTAGGTTCCTGTGTCTTTGATAAAAATACTACTTTAAATATAAACATATCAAATTGACCAGGCTGTGGTAGCCTAGTAGTATTAAGAGCGAAATCGCACGGCATAAACTCGCATGTTCTAGGTTCGATGCATCTTAGAAACTTTTTGGCCAAGTGGGCATTAAAGTTTAGACCCAATAATTTACATTGTCCAGCAGTTCTCCATTAGCTAATTGATGTAGGATTAATGGGGTAATAAAAACTTGGATCACCATGATTATTAAAGAAAAAAACAGATTATATTCTCGATTAAAGTGGTGTTTGCCAAGAATTAATTTTCACAAAAAAATCATAAAAATAAAATAGGAGCAAATTATTACTTCATTGGCATTGATTTCCGAACTAAAACTATCTTACAAATATACTAAAAGAGGGAAAACAAATCTACTATAAATAGGAAGAGTCAGCTTTGGATCGTGATTGCAATAATACTAAACATGCAAATATGATTTGATTATGTGGTACTATGTTATAATCAAACTTTAAGCTATACAGTAAAATTTTGTTGGAACTTGGAAGCATGACAAGCCTTTGTCTTGGAGCTTTGTACCTTATTTTGTATATTTGTTGGTCGAACCTAGGACTAACCTCGATCTTCACATTACAATATACACACCCATGATGCTATTTCTAGCTTAGTATTTCGAAAAGTGAAATTTCTTGTAAACTTTGTCCTAGAAGTGTTTTATTTTCATCTATTGTTTACTATACTCTAGACAATAATATATTAAAAAATTGTGTAAAATGGCATGCAAATGTAGATTGAAGTGCCAAGTAATAATTACATGCATGATGCTTATTAATTTAGAATAACTTTGAAACTAAAATAAAAATAAATAGTGGGAGATGGAAACTTTAGTATAGTTGGTATTGATGTTCACGACACTTTTCTCCAGTCATATTGATGAGATTAGTTTTTTTTTTCTTTTGATGATTTTAATGATCCGGATTGTTACCATCTGACTAATCTCATGTCAATTAGTCTGCAGAGAACTGTTGAATATGTAAATCATTAGGTCTAAGCTCAATACCAATTTGACAATGAAATAGTACTTAAACTTTATAGAGAACGTACGTCAAACATGAAACCTTTGAAAATTTACATCATGAAGTCTTAATCCTAGTACCATTAAGTTACCACCGCCTAGTTATTGATGAGATTAGTTTGTTACTAATTTCTTTTAATGATTATACTTTTCTAATTTCTCGAAAATATAATCTTAAGGCCAATTTATCACAAACGTCTATATCTTTGTTTTCTTTACTTTTCTTATGTTAATTGGAAAATAATATTCATCGTGTATGTTGATTTAAGTGTTTTATAATGATGTTTAGCATGGAGAGAATTCTTGATCGATATGAGAGATCTTCCTACGCCGGTCAAGATATTCCTACTCCAAGTTTGGATTCACAGGTTCTTAATTAAGCACATATCAATCAATATCCGTTACTTATAAATCATTTTCTATAGTCAAATTTGATTAACTATTGTGTATACCTTCTCGTTGCTTCTAGGGAGAGTGTTCAACAGAATATTCAAAGCTCTTGAGGATGATTGATGTCATGCAAAGAAGCGTAATGTTAGAAACTTATTACTAAAGAATCATCATATTGTTTATACATAAGTTCGACGAAAATCCCATAGAAAACTTTCAAAAAGTTCGACTCAGTCACAATTTAAATTTTCAAAGTTTTTCACTCCCATAAAAAATTCTTTACTTAAATTATTTTTTAATTATAACCTTTAAATTTACTTTGCTTGTCAGAATCGTCTGAAACGTAACTTCCATTAAATCTTTGATATGTTTACCGTACGTTTATCCATTTTTTGTTAAGTTTTATATATCTCACGTGCAATTTATAAAATCATGACCGGATTTTATATTTTAGTTTTAAGATTGTGATGAATTTATTCATCATGATCTCACAAATTGCACGTGGGATATATAAAACTTAACGACAAGATATAGACGTAACAACAAGAAACATAACAGAAATTTAATGGAATATATTATTCAGATGATTCTGACGAAAATAATCAATTTGAAAGTTAGAATTAGAAAACAATTTAGGTTGTATGGAAATGAAAAATTTTGAAGGTTTAATTTGTGTGGACTACCAACAAGGTTTTTTAATGGAATTTTTCCTATCTAAATATATACAGTATTATAAATTCCATCTTCATTGAATTGATTTACTTATTTCGTATAATAAGGCACTTGAAAGGAGAAGAGTTAGATGCTCTAAGTATCCGAGAGCTTCAGGGTCTGGAGATGCAACTTGATACTGGTCTCAAGAGAACTCGCTCTAGAAAGGTTCTTTATTTATATCCCATAAAAAAATTATATCATACACATGCATGGATAATTTATACAGATATGTGTATCTAATAATGTTCAGTTTGCGTGTGCATATATATGCACAGATATATAGATACAATATATCTAATCATGTAGCTATTTTTTGGGTTGGAAGCGCAGAACCAGCTCATGTTAGAGTCCATAGCACAGCTTCAGAAAAAGGTAATTTACTGACTTAGAGACACTTCAATCCTTTGTTCTTTGATATCCTTCGGAATTTTATTCAAAAAATTCCGATCGAAAACCAATTCGATTGGAATTTGTGATAGATTTTTGACGGATTGCGATTTTCGAAAAAATAGACGGATAGACATAGTTAGTTGGATTCAGCCCTTCTTTACATATTTTTTTACCGATTTTTAAGTTGAAATTCGATATAATAGCATAATAATAACGCTATTTTGTGGGGTGATCTTATTATAGATGTGGCAGACATGTCATTTAGAAAAATGTTATTAATTACGTTATAACGCTTACTGTAATCTAAGAATATACATATATTTCCGCTCCTGTGTTTGTACAAAACATAATATTTGGAGTATGTCTAGTCAAAAATATGAAACCCGAAAACAGATTCTTTAGATATAAAATACATGAGTTTCCAAATGAGTTTGTTTAACAAATGTGCGACTTTTCTTTGGTTGGCGTAGGAGAAGGAACTAAAAGAATTGAAGAAACAACTAACAAAGAAGGTGAAACAGATGTTATAATCTATAACTAGATATCTGTATATTTCTGGTTCATTATATAATGTAGAACTTACATAAACTTAAAAAGTTTGATTACATACTTTTAGTTATGTCTGAATGTTATGTCAACGACAGAATTGGAAAATAGTAACTATAACAAATATTGAATTGCGCAGGCTGAAGAAAGAGAGAACTTTTCACCACAAAACCACAAACAAAGCTTAGCTTCCTTGGAAACGGTGCCAGTTGAGCCACCGCAACCGCTGTCTCGATCTATATCACCTCCTCCTCCTTTATCTTCTGGGTACTATAAGTTATCAAGATCCTCTCTCTATTTAAATTGACTATGAATACGCCTGGGTATAATAATCCGGAACCAAAGACCCGAACCATAACCGACCCAAAATATTTTGGATAATACTTGAGGCTTGATTGGTAAATCCTACAACAGCTCTGTACAACCATAATTTTTCGAGAGCATTAAATTTTTTCCAATCAGACTTTGCTCTGGAGTTTTTCCAGAGCCATATCTTTTTCAGTGCACTAAATATTTACCAATCAAGCTTTACACATATTTTTTAAATCCAAAACACTTTTTCCAGCCAAAAACACAAAAACACAGCCAAAAAACCTAAAACCTAAATTCTACAGCAAAAAAACAAAAGCTACAGCCCTTACTAATTAGTCCCTTGAAACCAAAAAATATATGATGGACCTTCTTCATTTATGCCCGTGGATAACGGATAAAAAACCCAAAACTAAATCGATACATGAACGGGTACCCTATTGATCCATGTAGATAGATAAGGGTCTTTCAAATATTTTTGATATTTTGGGTAGTTTCTTTAAAAACATTTCGGGGTTTTTTGGGTATTTGGGTATTATGTTGGGTATTTAAGTATTTTTAGGGTATTTTGGTATTCGGATAATATTTTAAAAAGATTTCGAGTATTTTTTGGATATTTGGTAATTTTCGGGTATTGGGGTATTTTTCGGTTCTCAAAATTACTAATCGAATTGACCTAAAACGGATGGGACCTAGAACCGAAACCAAACAAAAATCATTTCGGTACTCGGAACGGAACCAAATATCCAAATACTCAAAGCTAACTATGTATATTTATCATTACAAAAAGAAAACAAACGTAATTCTGACCCAAAATACAAATTCTAATATGTTAATGTTGACTAATAATAATAATATTTTGTATCCTTGATCGATAAATCAGTAGCTACAAGCATATTTATTAGTCATTTATATAGACTGAATTGATGTATATTATTATATATAGGAATACATCACAAAGAAATGGAGTTGAAGAAGTATCTTCAGGAACCCTAATTCGGTCGACAAATACAACGTTGCCGCATTGGATGCCTCGACGCACCGGAGAATAGAGTTCAGATGTCGATCTCGGTTTGTTAATTTTCAGTACTTATTATAGTCAATGAATAACATTTCGGTTTAAGTAGAACCAAACCAAATATAATAAGTCTAATGTTTATTTATGATTAATCTACATCGAGTGAAAAATAAATATTTCAATCCAATATTTAATTCTCAAAACATTTTTCTTTTTTCGTCAACATTCTGATTGTCAATACATTGCCTGATAGAATACCACATTATAATCCTTTTATAACCATATCAGTATTAGTGAATTTGTTTAAATATTTTTTTTTCAAATCTAATGGTACTTTTCATCATCTTTTCTATTACTTTTAATACAACATATCAGCTACCATACATTTAATTAAGATAAGTTAAATTTTTAAATTTTTAAATGAAATACATTACCAAAAAGTGTTTTTGGTTAAGTGATTAAATCTACCTCTGCACCCTTTTTCACTAGAATTTTATTCCAAAAATTAGCGTACCCCAACATGATATTGATATTGATTAAAATTTTAGAAAGAATTTGACTTATAGATAGAGACTTATTGATCCAACTGTTGACACAAGAAAATGAAATACATGACCTGAAACTATACACTATTTATGGGAAAAAACTAGTCAAGATCTAGCAACAAAATTCAGAGATCATATAAATGTTTAAGTATTATGTACTACAAGAATTATGACATATATCACTAATAATATATCATATAAATAAATGAGAATAAATAGAGTTATTTATTGATCGTATTATAAGTTATATAACATTTTTAGAATAAAGAAATTATTATTAGAATTTTATTACATCAATTAGCAATGTTTTAAAACTTGGACCAAATATTGACTCGGCAATATTATTAAATAGTTGATTGGACCGGTTTATCCGGTCGAATCGGATTTAATTTTATAATAATATATATGTATATATATTATGAATTTTCAAAAATGAATATTATGATAATGTATAAAAATGGTATAATGTATTTGAAAATATTCAAAAAAAGAAAAAAAAAAAAAGAATAAGAGAAATGATATAAATATTCTACAAAATTATAAAACAATTTATTATTCAACAATATATAAACAATGCATATTAATAAATATATCTAAAACTATATACTACTATTATTTATGAATTTATGAAATTAACCTACACTATTTATATTATTTATAAATTATAATCAACATATTTTAAAAGCGTATAAAAGAAATTGAATTTTGTGGTGTAAATTCTTTATTTTAAGATTTTTGGAATCCATTTTATTAAAGAAATGAAATAATAAATATATATATATATATTTTTTAATATATATATATTTTTGTGAACCGGGTTTTAATATTGACATGGGTCACCGGTTTTGCCCCTTTTTTATCGGTTTTACCGGTTTAACTTAAATTCGGGGTTTAATTCAATTCGGACCGGTTTTATTAACGATTCACAGTTCAACCGGTCGGACCGACTGGTCCGGTCCGATTTTTAAAACACTGTCAATTAGATAAGATTGGCACAATTTAATATTGATTTACATCACTTAAAAAATAATCTGACACAATATATAAATTTACTATATCTTCAAACAAACTATAATATTTATTTTTTATTGATCTCTCTTGATTTTCTGTCTCTTGAAGACTCATCTAATATAGTTGAAGCTGCTGTTCATCTTGTCTTGGGATCAGCGACCACGGCTCCCTCAGCCTTGTCTCCGCCGCTGTCTACTCCCGCATAGTATTACTATTGTTTCGTCATTTTTAATTTTCGTCATCGGAGGTCATGAGAGGTTTTGAAGATCAATGTGTCTTTGTAACTTGGGGTTCACCGGTGTATGACAGTGTAGTTGATGCTGACGATGGGATGTGTCACCATTGGAATCAGGTCCAGTCAAACCAGGAGGGTTTTCGTCTCGCTTGTTGGTGGTTTTGTTTGATGCCAATTCTCTTTCTCCGGTGGATGAAGCTCGTACTGGTGGGGACGAGCTTTAGTCGTGATGCTTTGTCTTCATAATATAGGTGGTTTCTGTCGGGTCTCAGTTCTGGTCCGCTTTCGTGAAACCGTGTTTCTCTAGAAGTGTCCTTGTCGGCAAATCTTCACATCTCTACCATAGCACCTCCTTCTGTCTCTTTTGTCAAATCCATCGATTATTTACTCTCTCTCTCCATTTTGTTTCGCTAGGATGTTCCAATTAAACCATTTGATTGGTATGGTTGTTTGGTCTAGTCTCGACATGGTTTGATCTGAGCTATCTAGGTTAGTTTTTCGGTTTAATTTCTAGCCATGGATAGAACTTTTGAGTTCCTCTCTGTATCCGATCCGTTGTGGCCATCTTTAGAGTGCTGTTTTGCTTGGTTTGAGTACATTCTGCTCCTTGTCAGCACACCATTGACCTTATCGAGGTATGTTTTATTCTCTAGTTTATGCTCGAGCCTTCAATCGGTTGTTCGTATAAGACTTTGCCATCTTTTACGAGATTTGTGGGAGTACATCATTGTACATACTTTGCAGTTCAAAAAGTTTGTTCTTTCATATGAGAGGTGATATTATTTGCTATCAGAGGTTTCGACATCCGATTCGGTTCAGTTTAGCTTGTTGATGTCCTAGTTCTTTCCGCTCAGCCTGTGATCTTGCGAGTCTTTCTTTGGTAGTTTATTTCCAAGCTTTTTCTTGTTATATTTCTCATAGTTTTCCTTTTTTGGACTTTGTTTTTGAAGATTTCTAGTTATCCGCCAACTATTGTATTTTTTTTTTTTTGGATTTCACCCGTAGTTATTATTAATATATCAAAGCTTTCTAGTGAAAATAGAACCAAATGATGTATCTAATCAACTTTTTAAAATCAATAAAAATGATGGTAACTCGGTTTTGTTTTAAAAACTGATGAATATAAAGTGGTGTCGATTAAAACACTGATGGACACTAATTTAATTTAGAATAATGTTAAAAATAACTAAAATATTTTTGATAACAAATTGATATATTTTAGTTAGCAAAAAGTACAACCTTAATCAATATTAAAACAACAAAATCACTCGACAGTCAAGCCATTATGTTTGTTGGTTCTCCTTAGTGGGGCTTATGACTCTCCTTTTCATTCAGAGTCTTTCATTCTGGTGATAGGAGCTTTTTTACCGGGCATTTTCCTTTTGTCTGGCTTTCAATTTTCCTTTTTCTATCTTTTATTGCCTTTCTTGTTATTGAAGACATTTATTCTCCGAGAAAAACTCCAACTCTTGAAGTTCATAGCCGCATGATCTTGCTCTTGATTGTGGATCGGTGATCTTCTTGAGTTATAGTTTTTGTTTTTTTTTGTTGCTATGTCTTTCGCAATACAACAAGCTTTGGAAGACATGTCGATTGGCGAAAACAGACCGATTAAGTTACGTAATGCTCCAAAAGTAAGTGTTGTAGAAAGAATCATTGCAGTATTGTAGGTCGCCTACTCAACCCGATGAACCAGAAAATGTTGAGTTTCATACATGATATGCCGCGTATGTGGAGAGTGTACGACAGGTGTAGAGGATATGCCCTCTCCGAGGAGAAGTTTCAGTTTATTTTCGATTCCAAATATGATCAACAAAGTGTTCTTGATTCTGGGATTTGGACATATGAAGACTGGTGTATGGTGCTGGAAAAGTGGACAGAAAACCAATCTGATGAGTATCTCAAATACTTGCTAGTTTGGGTCTGTTTACGTAACATTCCGCTAGAGTGTTATGATTTCGATCAATTGACAGAGATTATATGATATATAGGGAGAGTGCAGGAGATTGCGTTCGATCCCTCTAAGCCTCAAAGTAAAGGATTTATCCGAGCAAAGATCCTCATTGAAATAACAAAGGCTTTGGAGAATACGCTGGTGTTTGAGCTACCTTCAGGTGGCACTTTCAATATTGGAATTGAATATGAGAGAGTGTCAGAGGCTCACCCATGATAGAACAAGATGTCCTTTTAATCCTTCTATCCGGCAGAAATCTGCTACGGCAAGGACTCAAGAAAACGACATGATGATGGCCCATGTGATCACTAAAGACGATCCACATTACGAAGTTTTATCAAGAAACGATTTGGGTTTCGATATCAAGACAGGGAAACCTAAGATTGCGCAGGAGGTGCTAGGTGTGATGCGCAACTATCTATCCGTTGCTGACCTTAATGAAAAACAGGCAAGAATCCAACGGTTGAGAAGTTTTGTGGGACGATGTGATGGTAAAATTTCAGACCAGATCACTCTGTTAAGCTTGGAGCCCGCAATCATCTTCACGAATGAGCTGGCCAAGGGACAAGGACTGGTGTATGATTTTTCGTCCTCTCATGATGAAGCAGCAAAGTCCACTACATCTTCGGGCTTGTTAGGCCCCAATTCTTCAGCTGGAAAGATCAACGCAGGGGAAAAGCAGATGGCACGTGCTTCTGTATCTGATACTTTAAACCCAACGGTGTTTAGTGCTGGTTTAACTAGTACTAATCCTTCCGGGGTGGAGTCTCGAATGCTGCGGTATAGAAAGCATCCGAGAAAATGGAAGAGACAACAAAGCAAGAAGAAAATGATTCAAGTCTATAAACCGAAGCTGAGTGAGATTGTGGAGAATGAATCTACCCCAAAACAAAAAGCTAGTTATGATCAAGAGAAAACTGAGGAGGTCAACTTGGCAAAGCGATGCAATGTAAAGGCGGTTCTAGAGGAGGAATTGCCGGAAGATCAATGAGCATAGCAAGCTGGAATTGTCAAGGGATCGGGAAACCCCTTGACAATTCATATTCTCCGGGAATTTAGGCGTAAATTCTTTCCGGATTTGTTGTTTTTTATGGAGACTAACAACTCAAATGCTTTTGTTTCTCATTTTCAACAAGTGTTAGGCTATGACAATGCTCACATTGTAGATCCAGATGGATTGAGTGGTGGCTTGGTTATGTATTGGAAAAACTCGTATAATGTGAGTGTATTGAGATCTAATAATCGACTGATAGACATTCAAGCCTCTTTGGGATCTTTAAATTTCTATATATCGTTTGTATATGAAAATCTAGTTAGGCGGTTTAGACAAGAATTGTGGGACATGATTTGTGAGGTTGGTTGTGATCGACGAGAACCATGGCTTGTCGTTGGGGACCTTAATGAATTGCTGGATAATTCTGAAAAACTAGGTGGACCACGACGGGAGGAAGCCTCCTTTTACCCTTTTAGAAACATGATCGATAGTTGTGGGCTGCGAGAAATCCCGTGTTCAGGTAATCAGTTTTCCTAGGCCGGCATGAGACATGGAATGTATATACAGAGCAGACTTGACCGATCATTGGGGAACTCAGAATGGTTTAGTACCTTTCCCGCAGCTCGTGGTGAATTTTTAGAAAGAATAGGCTCTGATCATCGATCTATACTTCTGAGATTATCTGAAGCTAGGTGTACTATGAAGGGGCGATTTATTTTTGACAAGAGATGGGTTTCAAAAACAGGGATTAAAGAAGTGATCAGACGTGTTTGGACTGCAAATTACCCATCAGAGGAACAGTCAATTTCCGGTAAAATAAAAGAGTGTAGAAGAGCAGTTGCAAACTGGAAGAGAGGCAATAGTTGTAATTCTCTGTCGCAGATTCATAGGCTTAAGTCTTTGATTGAATCAGAGGGGACCAAGCAGAATCCAGATGCCCAAGTACTACAAAATTCGAAAGCTCTGTTAAAACAATCATATCGTGATGAAGAGGCATATTGGAAGCAAAAAAGTAAAGAGAAGTGGTTGAGTGAAGGCGACATGAATACAAAATTTTTTCATGGTAGTGTTAAGAGAAGAAGAGCACAAAATTCAATTCCGGTTCTTCAAAATTTGAATGGTCTAGAATATCATTTTGAGTATTCCAAAGGCACTATAGCAGTTGAGTATTTCAGAGATTTGTTTCTATCATCTAAGCCGGACCACGTTACAGATCTTCTTTTGGGACTGAATCCTCGAGTGACACCGGAGATGAATGAAGCTTTGGTCAAGGAGGTATCTTCTGATGAAATCCGCTCTGCTGCTTTTGGGATTAAAGGCTGTAAAGCTCCCGATGTATGTTGTTGTGTTTCAAGCTTACTAAGTTCGAGTGTCAAAAGCTTAAGAGTGCCATCTCTAATTTTTGCTAGAATAACAAAGAGAATAAACGTAAGATCCATTGGGTAGCTTGGGATAAGATGTGTAAAGCTAAAGAAGAAGGTAGAGTTGGCTTTCAAGACATTGGGGAGTTTAACTAGTCCATTCTTGCAAAGCAAGCTTGGCGGCTGCTGGCTAACCCGTAATCTCTCCTCTCTTGGCTTTATAAGTCCAAGTACTTCCCTAAGAATAGTTTAGATGTCGCTAGTGCAGGGAGTAGGCCTTCTTATGCGTGGAGGAGTCTTCTTCATGGGAGAGACCTGCTGTTCAAGGGTTTGCTGAGATGTATTGGTAATCGACAAGAAACACGCGTTTGGAGTGATCGATAGATTATGGATGATATCCCACGGGTTCCACTCAATAAGGAGGTAATTGTGGACCCCAGACTCCTGGTTTCTGATATAATTGATTCATCACATAACTTGAATACAAAGAAACTTGAAGCTTTATTTCTAATTAGTGAAATTAGTCGCATTACATCTTCTCCGCCGGCTCCAGATTTACTAGACGATTGGTATTGGCCTTATACTGGGACAGGCACGTTAACGGTTAAGAGTGGCTCTCTTTTTGCTGCTCAACTAAGAAATATCCACACATCAATGTCAACAAGTATACAGAGAATCAATAAAGTTAAAGATCAAATCTGGAAGGTTAAAACAAGTACTAAAATAAGGTTCTTTATGTGGAGAGCTCTATCGAATGCTCTAGCTATAGCGGACGGTTTGCGATCATGGGGTATGATTGCAGACCTGCTTTGTCCGGTGTGTCATCAAGACTCTCAAACTATGTGTCACACTCTTTTTGAGGGCTGCTTAGTTCGAGATGTTTGGTCTGTTGCATCCATCAGTCTCCCACTTATGAATGGTTCAGCCACGATTGAATCATATATTGAGAGGTTGTTGTTCTTGATATAGAAAGGTAATTTAAACCCACAGTTGCGTTCAGCTATTCCTTGCATACTCTGGAACGTGTGGAAGCAGAGGAACAATAAAATCTTCAACGCCTTCCCTCATAATCCTAATGTATTAGTTGCCAAATCTCTAGAGGATGCTGATGCTTGGTTTCGTGTAAATACCGAAATACTTTCGGTTCCGTCTGATGATAGGTTGGTATCGAATGTACGAGATAAATGGCAAACACCAGCAGGTTGTACACTTAAGTGTAATCTCAGTGTCTCGTGGAAATCCCCGAGTTTATTGATTGGGGCATCATGGATTTTGAGAAACCAGTGTTTGTTCTGATTTTCAAGGCCTTCTGATAACAAGATTTTCACTATCAAATAAATCCTACAACACTATCATAGTCATTGTAGTACTTTAGGTGTCAATCCAAGTGAGTGTGTAACTAGCAATCAGAATACGATAGACTACTCTAATTCAAGCCAATCAATAGCGGTTTAATCATCTAACAACCTAGGTTGATCATGTTGTTGAACTTGCTGCATCCAATGATAGGAAGGTTGAACTAGCTGTTGCCCTTGCGGCATCCAGTGATAGGTTGGTTGATCCTGCTGTAGGTTTTGCGGCAACCAGTGATAGGTGGGTTGTACATGGTTCAGCGGGTCCATGTAGTTCGCTGCTGCAAGCGGTTCCGGAGCGTGAGACTGCACTTCTCTGGCGTCGACGTGCGGCTCAGCACTGGCACTCATTCGTCGACGAGATATACGTGATGATGTTCTAAAAGGTGATCGAGCTGCTGGCGGATCGTGTTGCGGCTCTACGTTCAGTGCAGGAATTCTCTCAGCATTATGATTGAAGCGCTCGCCACTTGGCTTGACCAGGAGGTCGAGGTGAGAGGTCGAGTCAAGATGAAAATCAATGTTTTGTGGCGTTATCTCTTGCTGCTGTTGTGGCGGCATTGGCCTTTGTACATGTGACGACGCGCTGCGAGGTTGCAATGATGTGGACCGTGTGAGCTGGTTGGGAGTCGGACCGTTGGAGTTCATAGGAGTTGAGTCTTTCTTTCTCCGAGTTCTGGAACCGAATTTGAACTCTTTGAACTGCGCCACAAGTGACGCAATTTTTTTGTCTTGCCACTTGTTCCATCTATGTAGAAGACCATTGTTCTTTTGGGCTGCCCTCATTCCCCTTGACATCCTCGGGTCAACGTAATCCTCAAAGTAAAAGCACTATGGCTCTTTAGTCTCGACAGTCTCCTCTGCTTCTCATCCGTGCTCATGAATGTGAGTTAGGGCTTGTTTTCCATAGAGCAGCTACTCTGGAGGTAGAAAGTCAATGTTGCCATTGACTCCTAGCGTTGCGATATCTGCATTGGAGAGCAACACCTTCTCCTCTGATTGTGAAGTTGCGGGCTTAAACTTGTACAGACACGGTCTCCCTCTTGTTGGCGTACTTCCCAAATATCTGATCTTCTTCAGATACCCTGCATCAATCCAAAGAGGTGCAATTGGTTTAGACCTCAGCGGTACATCACATCCTCTAATATCCATGTTACAATCCCGCCAACGCATATCACTCCTGTCTTTTTGGCTTTCAGCTTTGAAGTCCACACACGGTAACTCAGCAACTGTTGCATCAGCACTCTCGTGAATTTGGCATTTTTCTTGCCCCTTGGAAATTTTTACCGTAGTGTGCATTAGCGTTAAGGAGATCCTTCAGCCCTTCATCAATCATCTCCAGCTCTGGCCTCCTCACATTCTCGGATTCATTCCTGGTGAAGCATGTGCAGGCAATCACTTTGTGAAAGTAGCGGATTGCGGGGTTCGTGATCCTAGTGCACTTGCTCTTTGAGTGATCGTATCTCTCATGCCCCGCCATCAACTTCCAAAAGAAGTCCAACTCTGATTTCTCGAATTCAGCTTCGCTTCCTCTGCAATTCGGCAGTTCAAACAGGTCCTCGAACTACTTTGCCGTGAATGAATACATCTCGTGGTTGATCCTGAAGGTTAATACTCCAAAGCCTCATTCTCTTCTCAAGCGCTCTTCAGTTAATAGATGCATCTGAAACTCTACTGAAGCAAGAAACTGCAGAGTTTCCATCTTATGAGTTGTCCGGTAGTTAGACATGAACTGCGTCAACCCACAACTCTGTAACATGAAGTCCACGTCTTTAGCAATGATGAGCTTAACCATTGTTTCCCTGTGAAGATACCTCGTCCCCTTCACTTCCATCAACTTGAACGCCTGCATTGCCTCTTTGTAACTCACTTGGCGCGGTTCTCCATCACTGTCTGAATCATCGATCCCGACATCATCTTCACTAGATGTTGGTTGATCACATGGCGTTTCCTCCGGTTCCACATCTTCTCTCACCCCTTTACCCTTTTGGATTCGTGCTCTTCTCTGCAATTGCTATGAGGCAGAGTGTTCATCATCTAGCTCAATAGGGCGGTCTTCACGCATAGAGTGTGCGAATCTTCTTTCAGAGGAAATTCCACGAGTGGTAAACGGCGGTGGCTATGATCGTGTTGAGATACGGTAGTGCCTGAGTGGTAAAAGATGCACGACGGTTCAGCTAGAGCTTGAGTTCACGGTGGCTTCTTGAACTTGGCGTGATGACCCGAGCTAGAGTTGGTGGTAGTGGCTATGGAGGATGTCGGCTCGACTTGGTGCTCGAGTTGCAGTGGCTCTTGGCTTGGCTTGTTCTTTATAGATGCTGCGGGAATCAGCTTGGCCTGGAGCTCGACCAAGAAGACTCGACGGTGACTAATTTGGCGGTGGCTACGAAACATGCTCGATCAGCAACTCGAGTTGAAAACGACGGCAGCTCTTTTTGTCTTTTTCTAGTGATGGCGGCGGCATAAACTCGACCTTGAGATCGAGTTGTCTTGATGGCGGCGGCTTGATGTTGGGAGCTTGACCAACAACCCGAGTTGAAAACGCCGGCAGCTAGTGTTGGTCGAGTTGAAAACGGCGGCGGCTAACTGCGTGACGGCTTGATGGTGATGACTTGGCTCGACCTTCTCTCTCATTCTCAAACGACGACTATGGTTCAACGGCGGCGACAAATTGACGACCTTGAAATCGAGTTGGTTCGGTGGATAACAGCGGTGACTCCTTCTTCTTCTTAAATGACGGCAACGGCAACTCGATGTGGTGGTCGAGTTGAGTTGGCGGCGGCCGCTATGACAGTGGAGCTCTCTTTAGCAATCTCAATTCTCTGTAAAATTGAAAAAAAAAACTCAAGGAAGAAGATGAGTTTATGAAAAAGAATATGATGAAAGTGAATTGAAGTGAAACGAGAGAGGTAAGTGACAATTTAATGGAGAAAAAGAGAAGACAGTCATGCAAATGATGTTCAATAGGCGTGAAGAACACAAGGGACCCATTCCCTTAGCCAAAAACGTGAGTGCAGGACAGTGTACATGCAAGGTGCCAAATCCTATCATCTCAACGTCTCTTTTTTCTTGCTAAAGCCAAGATTCCTTTCTTGACTCCTTCATTTCTCTTCTTTTCAGATTTTTTTTTTTTTGACTCGACACGACTGGTCGAGTTAGCCTATTATCCATCAAATTCAAAATTGCACTTTTCTTCATGCTCCCTTTAACGGTCTATTCGATGCAGCTGCTCCAGTTGGAATCCTGACCATCAAAAGTTGAACCCAATTTTCTCCAATTACTTCCAAAACCACTAATGCAAACCACATCACTCCTTGAATCCTGAAATTCAAAATCAAAACAAAGGAAATAGAAGAAAGATCCTAACAACATGATTAAAAAATTTACAAGGATACCATGAGACTTCCTCCCAAGTGAGCTTGTTTAACGTCATTGAGCTTGATTGCTCACGCCCATCAGAGGGGGGGGTGGCTCATCGAGAAGTATTGAAGTTCCTGATATACCTATATTTAGCTTCATGATCATGCATATTCTAGTACATTTCGCATCATTTAGGACTTATGTTTATTCACTTTTGTATATGTTTTCGTTCATTTTGCATTTTAGGGTCTTAGAATAGAGAGTTGCATATTTTTATTTTTTTTGAGTCTTTTCTAGGTGATTTGGAGCCAATTTAGAGGAATTGAGACTTTGAGATGAATGTGGAGCAAAACAATGAAGTCAAATGCATCAAACAAAAAAGGAAAGTCAGTTCTGTTGATATGATCGATTGAAAGCCTTCCACCAAATAGAATTGAGTGAAAGTTGGACACAAGATAGCTACAAGAGTTAGCTTTCATTTTGCTGTAGTTTGAAGGTATTTGGACAAACGTTCAGAGAGATACAACGAGTTTACTCATGATAGGTCTGTTGGGACTTCATGCTCAAGATTTTTAGCACATAAAGGTCTTCCCCTATATGAAATTGGATGATAGTTGGCCACAAGATAGCCAGAAGAGTCATCTTTCATTTGGAGTTGGTTTGAAGGTATTTGGACAAACGGTATGGAAGATATGGTGATTTTACTCAGAACCGGCTGAACCAGAAATGAACCCGACCGGACCAGAAATGAGACCGGCCAGGCATCAGACCATTTTTGACGTTCCAAGCCCCAGACCGACCGGTCCAAGCCCCAGACCGACTAGTACACCTCCCAGCACATCTTTTTCCTTTTTATTTCACTTGGATCAGACCCAATTCGTCTTGGGTCGACCCAACTCGTTTTGGAACCTTAAAACCTTAATGTTTAAGGGTTGAAATACTTCTTCTCACCTTTTGAGACAGCCACCAAGAGAGAGAGTTTAGAGAGAGATTGAAGATTGATTTTCCCTTCTTGGGGATGATGATCTTTGGATCATCAGCTCCCATGTGTTGAGATTTCTTGTTCTCTTTTCTTTTCTCTTTCATTTTGTTCTTGCTTTTGTTTATGGATTTTGTTGATGACCTTGTTTATGCTTTTGTTTATAGTCATCTTCTTCCTTACTTTCATGCTTTTGATGTTTGAGTAGTGGATTTATGGGTTGATGGTTTGATAGATCTAGAGATTTGATGGTTTAATCTTGTGCTTAAGTTGTTAGATTTATTGTTCCTCCACTTATGATGAGCTTAATGCTAGGTTTAGCTTGATCAATTAGTAATCTTGATGGTGGGAAAGACATCGCCCGAGAGGTGTTCGATGAAGTCCTGAAAGAGTATTTTTGTGGGCCTTCCTTCTCTAGCCAATGAGAGCTGATGTTAGGGTGGAAAGTGGTCTTTGTGATCTTGTTTGTTAATGCTTGTGATTGTAGGAGAGCAAATGAGAGTTTAACTTAACCTATTGATTGCATAGGGATCAATGCCATGAGAGTGGGTTGATCTAGATTGAATAAGTCTCATGCCCTAGGATGGTAGCTAATGTGTGCTTGAGTTTCTTGGTTTGATTTCTTTTCCTTTAGATCAATTGCCTTACCTAAACCCATTGCCTCTATTTGATTGTCTCATTTTACTTTGTTAGTTAGTTTTTTTTGTTTAAGTTTAACTTTTGTTTAATCACCTCTTATTTATTACTCTAGCTTAAATTTGAATTCTTGCAGTCCTAATGTGTTGATTCTAGATTCTCTGTGGATTCGAACCTCAAGTGCTACAATTACACGATTTTTTGCATTTATTGTATTTATTTGATTGTTGGAAAAAGCGAACTATCAGTTCCCTCGGGTACGGTTTCGTCAGTCAAGTAAGTTTTAACCCTCTAACCATTCACAGTGAAGTCTTCCCCATCATTGTTAATTAGAGTTACTGCTCCATATGGTAAGACTTCCCGAACTTTAAACGGACCAGACCATCTTGACTTCAATTTTCCAGGAAACAACTTAAGCCTTGAGTTGAATAGCAGCACTTGATCACCAACTGTGATTTTCTTAGCTGCAATCTTCTTATCATGAAATGCCTTAGTTCTTTCCTTGTAAACCTTTGAGCTCTCATAAGCTTCAAGTCTAATCTCCTCTAACTCGTGGAGGCCCATCAGTCTCCTCTCTTGAGCTGTGATATAAGATTCCTAGGTACTTCTACTTGGGAGTTCGATGGAGATTAGACAAAGGATATCTTGGGAAAGCTTCCTTTGTGGAATCGATTGCTGGGGTTTGAAGTGAGGTTGAACGCAGCCACAAGGAGGGTGGTAAGCTCCCTGATATTGCAAGAGCTCACTCTGGTTTCAAGGGGAAGCCTCAGGAGAAACTAGAGAGAAGAGACAAGTTGCGACTAGGGTTTTTAGCTCACAAACTTAGAAAAATTCGCACTTTATTAATCAAATTGTGAAAAAGGTTACATGGCTGCAAGGGGGCCTTATAAAGGGTCCTATCAGCTATCTGTAAGGCCTTGACTCAAGTAAAAAGTAAAAATACAAAAGTGCATAAGGTAAAATAAAAGTAAAACGTGAAAACTTGTACCAAATGGTACAAGTGAGCTTTCCTCCACAATTTAGAGGCTTAGCTCGACTCCATGGCCTTAATGTGCTTTATTAAAATACTTAGGACTCTAAGACTCATGACTCAATGGACCGAGCTTTATGGACCTTCAAGAAATTAGAATAATCTCAAGAATGGACATTAAACGTACCTTAGAAGGTCGGAGAAGCGGCCATGTTACGTTCATTGGTTCTAGCTCGAGCCATGCTCTAACTTGGTTCTCCATGAGGTCCATTTGGTTTTCCAAGTCACGTCCTTTAAGCTCAATGTCTTCGTGCTCCATAGAAACTCCAATCGTTCCCACTTGCATAAGCATTTGCGCCTTGCGGCCGCGGCTTTGATCGAGTTTGATGCGGTATAGTGAAGCATCTTTAAACCCTTGATCTTGAGAGCTTCCTAAGGCATTAGTAATGGCTTCTCCAAGTCGTTCTCTCATCTTCTTAGCTCTGGCCCTTGTCATAGGTTTGTTTGGTTCGAGGCTTGGTACGATGACCACATCATGCCCTCCCCCTTGAGAAGGTTCTGTCCTCGGAACGTACTCTTCAACATCTGCATTATAAGGGGAGAGATCAGCTACATTGAAGCTCGCAGAAATGTTAGACTCACCTGGGAGCTCAAGACGGTAAGCATTATCATTGATCCTTGTTAGGACTTTGAATGGCCCATCTCCTCGCGGTGCGAGTTTAGATTTTCGCTTTGAAGGAAATCTTTTCGGCCTCATGTGTAGCCAGACCCAGTCTCCGGGCACAAAGATCACAGCCTTTCTCTTCTTGTCCTTACTCTCTTTGTTCTTGGCAGCTTGCTTCTCTAATCGTTCCTTAACCTGCACATGTAACTTACGAACCTTCTCGGCCTTGGCATTAGCATCACGATCAAGATATGAATTAGGATGTAAAGGTGAAAGGTCTAGAGGTGTAGAGGGATTAAAACCATAAACAACCTCAGAAGGAGTAGACTTAGAGGCGGAATGAGAGGCACAATTGTAAGAAAACTCAACAAAAGGTACACAATCTAACCAACTACGCAAGTTCTTACCGACCGTGGCTCTTAGCAATATTGCTAGAGTGCGATTGACAACCTCGATTTGACCATCGGTTTGGGGATGGTACGTGGTGGAGAAGAGGAGTTTCGTGCCCAGCTTACACCACAGAGTCCTCCAAAAGTGGCTCATGAATTTAGCATCACGGTCGGACACAATCGTCTTAGGTATTATGTGAAGACGCACATATTAGAGAAACGGTCCATCACCACAAAGATTGAATCCTTGTTCTTAACTTTTGGCAATCCTAAAATAAAGTCCATAGAAATATCTTCCCAAGGAGCATTAGGTATGAGTAAAGGTAAATAGAGACCATGAGGATGTAACCTGGATATGGCTTTGAGGCATGTAACACATTTGACACATAGACGCTCCACATCTCTCTTGAGGTACGGCCAAAAGAAGTGCTCTTTGACCACAACCAATGTCTTATCAACCCCGAAATGGCCCATGAGTCCTCCCCCATGAGCTTCTCTAAGTACTAGATCACGAATAGAGCCTTGAGGAATGCAAAGCCTCTTTTTCTGAAAGAGGTATCCTTCATGCTTGTAAAACACACCAAAAGCTCCTTTATCACACTCCTTGTAGATGTCGCCAAAGTCTTGATCTTCTGCTTAAGCTTCCTTGATGATTTCAAAGCCCAAAACCTTAGCATCCATAATGGTGATAAGTGCATGTCGCCTAGAGAGGGCGTCCGCCACAACATTGTCTTTTTCCTTCTTGTACTTGATCACATAGGGGAAAGTCTCCACGAATTCAAGCCATCTACCATGCATTTCTTCAGGGTAGTTTGGCCCTTTAGGTGTTTCAAGGGCTCATGATCCGTTTGTATCACAAACTCCTTAGCAAGGAGGTAATATTGCCAAACCTCAAGCGATCTCACCAAGGCGTGTAGTTCCTTATCATAGGTTGGGTAGTTGAGAGTCGCTCCACTCAATTTCTCACTAAAGTACGCTATTGGACGCTTATCTTGAGTTAACACAACTCCAATCCCTAAACCCAAAGCATCACACTCTACCTCAAATGTTTTCTCAAAGTTTGGTAGCGCCAGAACGGGCGCTTGAGTTAAACGTGTCTTGAGCTCGGCAAAGGCCTTCTCTTGCAGCTCCTTCCAAGAAAATGGTACATCCTTCTTGATCACTGAGGTAAGAGGGGCAGCAATGATGCTGAAGTCCTTGAAAAATCGACGGTCGAAGCTAGCTAGATCGTGGAAGCTCCTCACATGTCCGATACTTGTTGGAGTCGGCCACTCTTCTATAGCTTTGATCTTCTCTTGATCAACCCTAATACCCTGCGAACTCACAACAAATCCTAGAAATACAAGCTCATTAGTGCAGAAGGTGCACTTCTTGAGGTTAACATAGAGGCCCTCTTGTCGAAGAGTATCTAGAACTTTCCCAAGGTGCAATAAGTGATCTGATAAACTTGAACTATAAATTAGGATATCATCGAAATAAACCACAACAAACTTACAGATGTAAGCTCTTAGGATGTGATTCATAAGTCTCATGAAAGTACTTGGAGCATTAGTTAACCCAAAAGGCATCACAACCTATTCGTACAAACCTTGCTTGGTTTTGAAGGCCGTTTTCCACTCATCGCCTTCCTTTATTCGAACTTGATGGTAACTACTCTTGAGATCGATCTTGGAAAAGATTGTGACTCCATGTAACTCATCTAACATGTCATTAAGGCGTGGAATTGGATGTTTATACTTGATGGTGATATTGTTGATAGCACGACAATCCACACACATTTTCCAAGTCTCGTCCTTTTTTGGCACAAGTAGCACCAGGACCGCGCAAGGACTTAAACTCTCACGGATATAACCTTTGGCCATGAGCTCTTGAACTTGCTTCTCAAGTTCCCTAGCTTCCTTGGGATTCATCCTATAGGCTGGTATGTTGGGAAGAGCGGAACTGGGCACCAAGTCTATTTGGTGTTCAATGCCGCGATAAGGGGGTAAACCCGGCAGAATATCTTCAGGAAAGACATCCTTGAACCTTTCAATCAATTCAGCTATTTCCGGAGGTAAACCTGCACTAGACATTTCTAAACAAACACTCTCCTTGAAGATCATTAGTAGCAAGGTTTGTTTAGAGAGTAGAGATTTTTCAACAACATTAGGTGTAACGTAAAGAGAACTCTTACTTACCTTAGAAGACTGGCTCATTTTAACTTGTAAGTCATGGACTTGAGCCGGAGTGAGAGGGGCCAAGTTGGACTTACGTTTGTCATGCGTAAAGGAGTAGAAGTTGGTCCTTCCGGCATGTGTGGTTTCCTTGTCAAATTGCCAAGGCCGTCCGAGAAGGATGTGGCCGGCTTTCTTAGGCACCACGTCACATAGTACTTGATCATGGTACTTACCAATACTGAATGGTACCACGACTTGTTCGGCAATCTTCAACTCAGATTGATCATTCAACCATCTCAATCGGTAAGGCCTCGGGTGCTTCGTAGTTGCCAGATCTAGCTTTTAAACCATAGACTTGCTAGTCACATTAGTGCAAGAACCACTACCAATGATAAGACTACATACCTTGTTTTGCACGGTGCATCGAGTATGGAAGATGTTTTCTCTTTAAGTTGTTTCCTCGGGGTCAATCATAGTGCTTAAAGCTCGCCTTGTCATAAGCATCTCGCCCACGTCGGGATACTCAACATCATCTTCTTGGGTCTCACCCATGTCGATCTCATCTTGAGACTCATACTCTCCACCTTCCGTCACAATCACGGCTCTTCGATTTGGACAATCTTTGGGCATGTGTCCCCTACTTTGACATTTAAAACAAGTGATTTCACGAGTTCTAGAGGTATTGGGAGTTCTACCAACCTCAGTTGGGCTGCCTTTGGAGGGTCCATGGTCTGGTTTCTTGTACCAAGACTTTATTTCCACATTCTTCGCCTTTTCTGGTGGCTGGGCGGATACAGTTTGCCAATTCGATTGGTTTCTAGTTCGACTTGTAGCTGCGGCCTTGCTCTTGAAATGTTGTTCAGCTTGAGTGGCCAAGTGTAGAAGCTCTGCAAGATCATGATAAGGCTGCCTTTCCACCTTTCGAGCTATTCTTTCTTGAAGACCATGATACCAAAATGATATAAGATTCCTAAGTACTTCTACTTGGGAGTTCGGTGGAGATTAGACAAAGGATATCTTGGGAGAGCTTTCTTTGTGAAATCGATTGCAGGGGTTTGAAGTGGAGTTGAACGAAGCCACAAGGAGGGTGGTAAGCTCCTTGATAATGCAAGAACTCACTCTTGTTTCAAGTAGAAGCCTCACGAGAAACTAGAGAGAAGAGACAAGTTGCGGCTAGGGTTTGTAGCTCACAAACTTAGAGAAATTCGCACTTTATTAATCAAATTGTGAAAAAGGTTTCACGGCTGCAAGGGAACCTTATAAAGAGTCCTATCAGCCATCCCTAAGGCCTTGACTCAAGTAAAAAGTGCATAAGGTAAAATAAAAGTAAAACATAAAAACTTGTACCAAACGGTACAAGTGAGCTCTCTTCCACAATTTGGAGGCTTAGCTCGACTCTATGGCCTTAATGGGCCTTATTAAAATACTTAGGACTCTAAGACTCATGACTCAATGGACCGAGCTTGATGGACCTGCAAGAAATTCAAATAATCTCAAGAATGGACACTAAACATACCTTAGAAGGTCGGAGAAGCGGCCATGCTACGTTCATTGGTTCTAGCTCGAGCCATGCTCTATCTTGGTTCTCCATGAGGTCCATTTGGTCTTCCAAGTCCCATCCTTGAAGCTCAATGTCTTCGTGCTCCATAAAAGCTCCAATCGTTCCCATTTGCACAAGCATTTGCGCCTCGCGGCCGTGGCTTTGATCGAGTTTGATGCAGGATAGTGAAGCATCTTCAAACCCTTGATCTTGGGAGCTTCCTAAGGCATTAGTAATGGCTTCTCCAAGTCGTTCTCTCATCTTCTTAGCTCTGGCCCTTGTCATAGGTTTGGTTGGTTTGAGGCTTGGTACGATGACCACATCAAGCTATCTTCAGATTGAAATTCAACAGCTTGGTAACCAGGATGGCTTTGTATTCGATCTCCATCGGCAAGTGGCAACATTTTTCATAACGCAGCTGAAAGGGTGTTCTGCCTATCGGAGTCTTGAATGCTGTTCTGTAAGCCCAAAGTGCATCATCTAACTTTATTAACCAATCCCTCTTGGAGGCACCAACAACTCGAGCCAAGATGGCTTTGATTTGCTTGTTCGATACCTCAACTTGTCCACTAGTCTGCGGGTGGTAAGGTGTTGTAACCTTATGTTTCACTCCATACATCTTCATTAAGTTCTTAAATAGTTTATTGATGAAGTGAGAACCACCATCGCTGATCACAACTCTTGGAATTCCAAACCGTGGAAATATCACACTCTTGAACATCTTCAGCACTACTTTAGCATCGTTTGTTGGACAAGCTATGGCTTTAACCCATTTTGAGATGTAATCCACTGCAACCAAAATGTAATTGTTTCCATGTGAAGGAGGATTGAAAGGTCCCATGAAGTCAATACCCCAAAATCAAAAACTTCAACTTTTAGAATCGGATTATGTGGCATTTCATTCCTCTTGCTGATGTTTGCCATTCTCTGACACGGATCACACTTGGAGATGAACATATGAGTGTCTTTGAACACAGTAGGCCACCGCAACCCAGCCTGGAAAATTTTTTGAACTGTCTTGAACGTGGCAAAATGACCACCGTAGGCTGATCCATGACAATGCTCAAGGACCATGTACTTCATTCTCAACAATACACCTCCTGAATAAGCCATCTGGACCTTTCTTGTAAAGATAGGGCTTGAAGAACTTCTTCCTCTGGTAAGAGTCTAAACTTTTAGGCACTTCACCAGCAACAAGGTAGTTGACCAAATCTGCATACCAAGGTAGAGTAGTTCCAACGAGATTATACTTGAGCTCAACAGTCATCAGCTGCTCCTCTGGCATTGAATCATCAATAGGGATCGAGTCCTCTATCATCATCCTTGATAGGTGATCAACTACTCCATTCTCCATTTCAGGCTTGTCCACAACTTCCATGTCAAATTCTTGAAGTAGCAGAATCCACCGGAGCAGTCTTGGCTTGGCGTCTTTTTCTTCATTAGGTACTTCAAAGCAGCATTGTCTGTGTGCACAATCACTTTTGAAACAACAAGGTATGATCTGAACTTCTCGAATGCAAAGACTACTGCAAGGAGTTCTTTCTCAGTGGTTGCGTACTTGACTTGAGCATCGTTAAGTGTTCTTCTTGCATAGTAGATTGCATTCACCTTCTTGTCTTTCCGCTGGCCTAGCACGGCTCCAACAGCATAATCATTTGCATCACACATTATCTCGAATGAGAGAGTCAAGTCTGGAGCTTGGACTATTGGTGCAGACACCAAAGCTTCCTTGACCTTTAAAAACGGCTCAAGATAGTCAGCATCAAAATTGAACTCGATCTCCTTGCATAGTAGGCGGGTCAACAACTTGCAATCTTGGAGAAATCCTTAATGAATCTCCTGTAAAATCCTGCATGCCCTAAGAAACTCCTGATGTCCTTAACCATTTTTGGCAGCTGCAGCTAAACCATAACATCGATCTTGGCTCAATCAACCTCAATACCCCTCTCTGATATCTTATGACCCAACACAATCCCTTCCTAACCATAAAGTCACATTTTTCCCAATTCAGCTCAAGATTTGTTTCCACACACCTGCTAAGCACCCTGCACAAGTTTGACAAACAAGAGGAGAAGGAAAAGCCATAGACAGCGAAATCGTCCATGAAGACTTCGATCATCTCCTCAATCAAATCTGAAAAAATAAATGTCACGCAGCATTGGAAAGTAGCAGGCGCATTACACAAACTAAATAGCATTCTCCTATATGCAAATGTACCATAAGGATAGGTGAATGTTGTTTTCTCTTGATCATCTGGGTGTATAGGGATTTGAAAGAATCCACTATACCCGTCTAAAAAGCAGTAGTATGGATGATTTGCTAATCGTTCTAACATTTGATCAATGAAAGGAAGTGGGAAATGATCTTTCCTAGATGTGGAATTTAACTTCCTATAGTCAATGCACATCCTATGCCCAGTTATAGTCCTAGTGGGAATTAGTTCATCTTTCTCATTCCTTATAACGGTAATACCACCCTTTTTAGGGACACAATGAACTGGAGATACCCACTTGCTATCAGATATTGGAAAAATTACATCAACATCTAACAACTTAAGAATTTATTTTTCACTCCTTCCTTAAGATTTGGATTCAACCTCCTATGGTGCTCAATGCTTGAATCGCTTTATTTTCAAGATGAATTTTATGGGTGCAAAGACTATGTGATATGCCTCTAATGTCAGCTAGAGAATATCCTGTGGCTTTTCTAAACCGTTTCAATGCAGTCAATAACATATTCATCTCATCATCATTCAAGGCATAATTGACTATCACAGGGTAGGTAGAGTTAGGACCCAAGAAAGCGTACCTTAGCCTTGCAGGAAGTGGTTTCAGTTCCACTTTGGGAGCTTTGGGAGCTGTGAGACTTTCTCCACAGCACGTTGCACTCGACTATCTTCAGCTCGAGCAGGTTGGTCGAGTTAAACCTCTGGAGTTGATTTTTTGGCCTTATCTTTGATTAGGCTGTCCTCCCTTTCCGGAATATTACTGTCCTCAGTATCCTTTGCACTTTCAGCACGAATAAGCAAATCACGTCCACTCCTTAGAGTAATGGCTTTGGGATTTGCCATATGTATCTCCAAATAACTTTCAGCTCAATGACTGTCACACGCGGCAACTTCTTCCTCTCCCACAGTCAAACTTTCAGCCGCCGTCCTCTTTCGCTCGCATCTCCGATGTCCGGCTTGCCGGCGCCGTGAGAAGGCTCCAGATCTGATGTTACTTGGTGCTCTGCTTCCTCTTTTCTTTGGCGAAGGTCTTCTTCCCGAGCAAATCTCTTCCTAGACCTGAAGCTCACAGCCTTACAACGGTGGTTCGACGCAGATTCTGTCATCTCCGCAGCTGGTCTTCTCTTGCTTGAGGACGGCAAGAGTTTCCGGCGGTGTGTGTGCCGCTTCTTCCTCGTTTCTCGTCACTGTTTGTGGTGGATCTCAGATCCGCTTCGTCCTGTAGTCGGCGAAGGAGCTCGTCCCATTCAGTGGTGGTTGCTGTCATGCTCTCCTCCTTCTGATCTTCAGAGCCTTGTTTCTTCAGGCATGAGAGTGTTAGTCACCGGTCTTGATGTTAACGAGACTTGCGTTGGTTGCTTTTTGTCTCTATGCAGGTTTTGTTTAGGTCAAGTAGAGTTTTTGGAGTCTCGTCTCTCCACTTCTCTGTCTGGTGTGCTTGGAATGTTCAGCTTCTCGGGTCCTATCCTTGCTCTGTGTGGAGGGCGTATTTTTGGAGTCTCAACCGCCTTGATCAATCATGCAGTCTGAGCTGCGTGGGAGTCTTGTCCTTCATGCGTTGCTTCTCAAATCATGTTCCTCAGTGCTTTGTGTTCCCGGTGTCTTTGTCTTCTAGTCCTAGCTGAATAGAGTTTGCTTAGCTTTGATTTTGTTGTGTTCATTTGCTGATTCGTCTGGTCTTTGCTCTGTTGGCTAGTGTGTTGCCTTGTTGTTAAGTTGCTTGGTGTTTGGAGGAGCTAGTAAGACCTAGTGACTGTTAAGTGTTGCGTCTTCTTGATAGTTTTTTCTCAAGAGTTGCTGCCTCTGGGATAAGAAGTTGATAGAAGATGGTAATATTGTCGGTCAGTTTGGTTATGTTGGTTCCGTTATGCGAAAGCTCATGATTTGCGAAAGGAGTCAAAGCCACTTGATGCGGAGGGAGTCAGTGTCTGATTTCTCCTGTTGCTATATCATTGACGGCTCAGTTTCCCGGACCTTCAGTGAAAGGCTTCCTTATGTTTGGTTTATTATGTTTCGAGCTTCACCGAGTGTCCATCATATGCTTTTGCCTTATGTTGTCATCTCTTTGAATGCCTCAAATAGGTTACCACTTCATCGTTCTCGATGGACTGGATGTCTTTGCTTTCATATTTTTTTTTTATCTTTTTTTGAACATGAAATCAATTTATAGATTCTTACCCAATGTATCTGTATTTCGCGAAATAACTTTATTCAATGATATATTTACATTTTATTCAACAAAAAAAATATTGACATTTAATAACAAAAGAAAATACAACCTTACAATAATATATTTTATATCTTATTATATAAAGTTTAATTTCTCAAACTTACTATCTAACTGGATTGTGATACTTTTCTAATATACTTATTAGAGATTTTGTGAGTTGTATCTTTAAAACAAGAAAAGAAAACAAGATACATTTAAAAAATGCATTTCAAAAGAAAAATAATAAAAATGAAAATAAAATTATAATCACTTTCCAAATAGATTTTTTGATAAGGAATTTTTTTTTTTGAGAAAACTATTTATAATACATAATTATCTATATTTAACTGAATTTAGTTATATTGCATATGTTATGAACCCATATTTATATAACCAACACACATGAGAAATTTATCTGTTAAATAAATTTGTGACATATATTTTTCTAAATTTTGTTAACAATGATTTTTGTTTCTTATTTTTACTATTATTGTGAATCTTAAATCTCAACAAAGTAAATTTATCTTTTAAAACTATTCTCAATCTTAAATTGGTCTAAACTAAAATCTTTTAAAAATAAAATATTAATTTAATTTACAATCTATATCTAAAACATATTTAAAAATATTCGCATATTATGGATACACTAAATATTTAAAATTTAAAACATCATTAATAATAAATATACTATAAATATATCATATAAATAAACAATAATAAATATAGAAAATGACTTGTGTATCTGAAATAGACATGGCTAATTTAAAAAAAAAAAGTAAAATGTGTAAATTGAGTCGAAACTCGGATCAATAGTTGGTTATATACCTAGTGCACTAGGTTAATTGATGCAATATATATTTGTCTAAGGGAAATTGCCATAAATAACTACAAAATATCTATAATTAAGTCTATGACTAAAAGCCTTAAAGTCAAATTATTCAACATATTTTATATATTATTTGCCAAACTACCTTTCATTTACGAGAGAGATACAATTTTAAACTAAAAAGAATTATATATTATTTGCCAAACTACCCTTTATTCTCATATTTCTTCCGATATATTTGCTTCCCCTCAAAATTTTATGACTTTCTTCTTTCTTTAATTTTTATCTTTATCTCTCTCATTCTTACAGTTATTATTCTCTCTCTCTCATTCTTGAAGATACAGAACGACGAAGTGGCCATTGAAACAATGTGCATCTAAAGGCTAGATATTGTAAAATAATAAGAATTGTTCACTATTTCTACTCTATTTTGCAACGGTTGTTTTCTCCGGTAATGTTTATCCGATTTCTTTATGTTTCCACCATTCTTTCTGGCGATATGCTTCAATGGTGAAATCAGAATGAATCGAAACAAAAATGTATATTTATGTTATGTTGTATTTGTTGGGATTGTGATTTCTATTCTGAATTACATGCATAAGATTTTTTTTGTATTTTTCATAAATTATATACAGTAAAACTTCTATAAATTAATAATGGTGGAACTTTAAAAAATTATTAATTTAGAGAGCTATTAATTTATCCATAAATTAATATTATTAATTTATAAAAAAGGCTATACAAAAAATTCAAATATTCTTAAATGTAAAATTCGAAAGTTTCTTTATAGCATATATTCAGAAATTCAGACTTGACTATCCGGGTGAAAATGATACATGTTCAGAAATTAAGACTTTAGAAGAAATTGTGGCTTCTGTAATTAATGTTGATCAAGAAGTCGCAGATAATGATGAAGTTTTGGAACCAGTGACACGTGAGGAAGCAATCATCGCGTCTAGAACTTTTCAAAAATTTTGGATACAAATCAAAAAGACAAAACAAGAAGTATTAGAAGCAATAAGGAAAATTAGAGATGAGCTCCAATGAGATTCCAACTTCAAAAAAAGACAAACAACACTAGAATCATATTTTACTAAATTATCTTAAGTATAATTATGTATGCATAATATTTATAATTATTAATTTATAATATTATTGGGACTACATTTTTACATAAGGGTTTCAAAATAATTATTATCTTATTAATTTATTAAGTTTGATCAAATTTTACACTGGCCCGACTTGGGACCAGAGAATTTTATTAATTTATAGAGGTTATTAATTTATCGAGTATTAATTTATGGAGGTTGTACTATATTCTGAATTATGATTTAGGGATCTAGGGTTTTAAACTATTGCCACTACTGGCAGAATTACTCAAACAAATTGAAATTCCTATAATGGTATTTTCAAAATCATATAGGATAACCGTCACATTATGATGTTATATGAAGTTGATAAATTTCTAATTTTAAATTTGAGTTCCTTGTATATAAATTTTGTGTACTATGTATGAATTGTCTGCTCGAGTTATGGATTCTCGTGTTCGATTATTTTCTTATTGTGCCTAATTTTATTTTGATATCCTAGATTCCTTTGATTTTGTTTTTCATAATATTGGAGATTTATCCTTCATCTTACCTAGTTGTAATATAGTTATATTTCCAAATCTGGTTTCATCATTGGGTTAGATTGTAATTCTAGATTACTCATTGATTTGTGTAACATAAACATGCGTGTTTTATTCGGTTCTTCTAGTAATTATGTATCATATGCCACTCATACATGCATAATCTAATCTATATTCAGAAAAATGTCATTAAAAACCTCAAGTTTCAAAAACGCGATGATTTAATCTCAATATTTCAAAATGTCAAATTAATCACAGTCTTTTTGTTGATCATGCTATTGTAGGCCTGTCGTTAATTCTGTATATGAAGTCTGTTAGCAGATTTAACGACGGGCCTATAATAGCGTGATCAACAAAAAGACTGTGATTAAATTGGCATTTTGAAAGATTGAGATTAAATCATCGCGTTTTCGAAACTTCAGGCTTTTAATGATATTTTCCCCCTATAATAATTGCACATGTTGAAAAGATTTGGACATTCAGATTGTTTTTCCACATGAGTGCTAAACCTCCCCTTCCATGACCGAGGGGCGAGATTAACTTAAATGAAGTACGGTGAATGTCTATTAATTTGTGACATGTCAAGAGATTTCCTAAACCTTGACAGTTCCAGCTCGAAGATGAATTGATTGATCTTGAAAATCCATCTTTCTTTTGCTTGTAGGTTGACCAGATCTCGGAGGTATTGAAATTGAAGGATTTTGACAATTAAGAAACAAATAAGGCCTATATCATTAAAATCACCAAAAAGTAACTATGGTTTATCTCTCCCTGCAGCCATGAAAGTAAACAAATAGATGCATTATATACGTACATATAACATTCAGAACTGAATACAAAAACCAGAACCAAATCAAAAATAATGGGTAATAGTTTGTTTCCAGATATCCCTAAAAACCCCAGTAATTCTTCTATGTTTGATATGTATCATATGATACGTATGATATGATACGTCGAACCAAACTGATACCCGATATCATGTAGATATATACATTGGTATGTCTAATATTTTACATATTTTACATAATTTTTGGGTAGTATTTTAGATATTTTTAAGAATTTTGGGTAATTTTTAAATAATCAAGGTACGTATTTCTCAGTTCTAAAATTTTATATTCGAAACGAGTAGATCTGAACCGAAATATTTTGGACACCTATATAGATATAAGAATCTTCTATCCAAAATATATGGAACCGAACCGAATACCCAAATATTCATGTCTAAGTATGTAAGGAAAAATGTCATTAAAAGCCTGAAGTTTCAAAAACACGACGATTTAATCCCAATCTTTCAAAATGTCAATTTAATCAAAGTCTTTTCGTTGTTCACACTATTATAGGCCCGTTGTTAACTCTGTAAATGAAGTTTTTAAGCATACTTAACGGCGGGCCTATAATAGCGTGATCAACGAAAAGATTGTGATTAAATTGACATTTTGAAATATTGAGATTAAATTGTCACGTTTTTGAAACTTCAACCTTTTAATGACATTTTTCCCAATCTATATTTGGTTTCCTGGTATAGTAATTCTTTTGTTTATGCAGTCTGTTTTGTTGTGAAGATATGGAAGACGAGGTACTTCCTAATCATATGTTTGTTACTGGGTATGAACCTAATGGATAGAGGAGAGTTAACAGTTACTTCACTATACGCTGTATTGAGACAATCAAGTCTGCATTAGATGAATCAGATTTAGAAGTATTGATGAATTCTCAATTTGAGAAAATCCTCCGGATGAGCAATCATACTTATCAGTGATGTTCTCTACTACTTGCTCTCACGACAACTGATTACAAACAAGAAGTATGAGATATGGTGGTTATATGCTGGTAAGCCTATTCGATTTGGTATTCAAGATTTTGCATTAGTGATCAGGTTTAAGTGTGACAAAAATGGCCCATATCAAAGTTGTGGTCAATAGCAAACCACATCAAAGGCTAAGGGCAAAAGAAAAGTGTCTTTGAGTAGTGATGAGATATGAAAATCTTTGTTTGGGAAGAAGGAGAAAGTTACTACGAACATTGTTAATGATATGCTTCTCCTTGGGATTAAATACAAAGACCGTTTAACGAGGTTGATGTTGGCCCTTCTATTTCTGGTGGATGGAATTTTGTGCCCGACATATGGAAAACCTATGATTACAAGGGAACGGGTTGCATTGTTAGCTGATATTGACAAATTCATAGCTTTCCCTCAGGGTCGTGAATCATTCTTGATGACAGTAAGGAGTGGCAAATCTCTGTCTCCAAGTCAACTAGTGTAAGATACAACTGCAATCCAAGGATTTTCCCACGCCCTAGTTCTAGTGACTGTTTGTTGTTGTTCTTCTATTATGGATATGAAACTGGGAAACAATGAAACTCATGAGTATGAAATCCGAGCAGCCGAAGTTATTGATATTGTTTTGCAACACACTCTGAATCTTTTAATCAATCCTTTAATCAATCATCATTCACAAATCACACCATCCAATAATACATCTTTGAGATATCCCATAATCACACACACACATATATATATATATATATATATATATATATATAGTTATAAATAAGCATATCAACTAATCATATTTCCAAAAAATACCAAATATCATAGTATAATATTATATAACCATAGATATATATCTAATAATATAGGATTAACACTTGTATAAATTAAGGAAGAGCTAAGATCTCGCAAATCACATCCTCACGGTAGCCTAGACTTAAAAATGATTGAGAAATAGACTGCCAATTTGAAACACGATTCGCTGATGATCTGTACCTCCGAATCTGAATCGGCAAATTGATCCGAACACTAGACCTTTGGGGCTTTCCAATAATATGCTGATCGCATTCTGGATCCTTATGATTCACCGGGAAACTGCTTCTCAGCATGGATAAACGCGGATTCGATCTCCAAAGATTAGCCTTTCGCAAACCCCACTATAACTTTTGAAGCACAACTCCGAATTCAATGATACGCGTAGACCTTAGAGTGTGGAAGATACACACCAATTTTTGTTCGATTCCGAGCCAGATTCCTCCTCTGTTGCTCTATTCTTCTCCATCTGTTTAGATTAGATTGTGGCTAAGATTTTTGAGACTTCTCTTATGGTTTTCTAGGGTTCTCCAATAGCTTTATATGTGTATATATACACAAACATAGAGTTTTATTTACTTTTAGAACTAATGGGCTTGATCTTCATTTTATAGTTGGGCCTAAAGGAACGAGTCTCACAATAACCGCATTATCTACAGCCTCGAGTGGAATTTGTAAAGATCTGCCAACCTTTTGAACACGCCATCGCGTAGCTCTATGCACTATTACTCTATCTAATAATATATGTGTCAATCAAAACTCAACTTAACCGATAAGTATTATCTTATCTGATAATTATCCAATTATCAGTTAACTTTTCTGTTAATTACTGATTTAAACCCCTAAGGTAGTTACCATCACTATTTGATTTCGCCATGCGAAGATTAGGGTGCACCGAGATCACTAAACTGGAGTTGTTATACATGTTAGAATTGTTTATCACTTAACTATTACTATATCTGATCATAAATATTATTTTTAACCTGCGACAAAGAGTATTATATGTGTTACAGTTTTTAATATTTAACTATTTTCTTATTCGGTAGAAATTCTTAACCAATAACTATTATTTTATCTAATAATTATCCAGTTATCAATTAACCTATATGTTAACTACTGATTTAAACCCCCAAGATAATTATCATAATTATTTGAGTTTGACATGCGAAGATGCATAAAGAAACACATATGACAACGCGTAAAAAATACATGCTTTGCTATAATATTGAAACAAGACCCGAAAGCAATAAATAATCAGAATCAATAATATTAAATTGGTGAATAAACATATTTGAAACTCATTAAACCAGTGTTTATAAGATTATAAATGTGTTAACAAATAATATATGTTTTAACAATCATTATGTGTTAATCAAATATGGTTTATGAGAAAATATAAGAGTTAACAGATAATTTATGTGCCGAGGACAGGTGGGCCAGTGGTGTTTCTCACTTTATAAATTTTCAGGTACCGGGGTTCGATCGCTCCCTGTGACAAGTAAAATAAAAAAAGAATTTTAGGGAGTGAACTTTGGCTATGGATCGCGTCTTGTCGATCCAAATTGTTAACAAAAAATGGGTAATTTATGCATTACTCTGATAATATATGTGTTAATGGTTAATAAATGCAGGAGACAACACATTAAATATGATGCCCCCTCATTTAAAGTGTTGTGTCATTTCTCTCTCTTCCAACATTTAATGATGATCATACTTACAATATTAAAGAGAAAAAAATTTAGGGTTAATTTTGTATATACACTTACACGCCATAGTTAGTTTCTTATTTAAACACAATTGTTAATTACTTAAATAGATTTTGAAACACGAATATTAAACTAATTTACTCAAAAGAATATAACAAGTTTCAGCATAAGTTAAAATACTTAGAGCATTTATATTGGAGTCTCTCATAAATTCTCTCATCAATGCTCTATATAATAAAAAGTTACAAAATACCCTTACAATGATGTAGTATATTACTTTGTATGTGATTATAGATTAGTTATTTAACTAAAAAATATCAAGGTCTAATTCGTCTAATAAGCTAAAAGCATTAAATATTGCGCTTAACTGTTATGTTAAGTGTATCTTCAAAATTAATATCCGAAGATTTCAAAATTTATTGTTTTGAATCTATTTTATAACATGCAAAGAACCAGATGACCCAGTTGGGTTGCTCCTGATGTAGCTTATCACTATGTGGGGAGTTCGAATCCCCACTCACTCTAGTTGGAGTATTTAAGTTATGGATCAAGCATTCTCGATCCAATTATTGACAAAAAAAAAACTATTTTATAACATATGAATCTAATTAAGGAATTAATATAATATATTATTAATTATAAATGACAATTTAAATTTTTAAGCACAATTCAAATTCAGTTGTTACTGAAAACCCTACTCTTCTATTATATATATGTACATTACATTTGCTTCACAATTATCATTCTCCTCTTCATAATTATCATTCACCTTTTACAATTATCAAGCATGATATCTAGGTAAGATCTTATCATATTAATTATTGAAAATACTTTTGTATTCTTTTATTTCATATTTTTTATGTTGTTTGACTATAATTTGTTTTCTGCGAATAAAATAAATTAATATACTACAATCTTTAAACTTTTTCTTATGATTATAATGATGTTTTGTATATAATTAACTTATTTCTTTTAATTCATACAACTAACATAATATTTTTAATATTTTCATATTATCTAATTATCTTCATCTCCATGTTGTTTCATCATCATCAAGAACAAATAGACCAAGTTCATATACGTTTAAAATTATGTTGATTAGAGACATCAATCCAAAATCTGGTTTTCTGAATGGAACAAATCTTGACATCATAAAAATGTCAAGAATAATTTTTGAAGCAATAACTCTTTCTAGGGATAGAATTGGTCATATTATGATACTCAAAATTCAGATGACTCTTCAATTCAGTTGTATGTTTATGTTGATGAATCAATGACCTATATAATTTATTTATGTTGATTCTCTTTTTTCTTTAATCATGGTATATTTTGTAATAATCATAGTATTTTAAATATTACCTAAATTAATTTATTTTTTGGTGTTCAATAATTAACCTTATATTTTTGAATTTATTTAATCTTTATTTTGATTATATTAACCCGGTAATTATTTCGTTTAAACATTTATTTGGATATTAAATATTCTTTTGATTTTAATATCAACATTAAATACATATATTTGATTAGAATTTATTATAAAAGATTTCTACTTAATATTTGGATGTATCTATAATGCATTAATTATAATACGATAATTTAGCTATACTATTAATTTTAATAGATTCGTAAAAGAATTGAAGGGATATGTGAATGTGTATAGATATTTTTCATGTTTTATATATAAGTGTCCAAACAAATTTATTGACACTTACCACGTTTTCTAGAATTATTCATATTTCTTTATGTTTACTAAAATTGAATATCGATTAATTATAAATTTGAACTTTCAGTTTTGTATCAATTTCTAAATTTATGATATGAACATTCTAATATTTTTCTTACATAAATAAATAATACTGTAATATATTCAACCGGATAAAATTTACCATAACATTCGATTGTGATATCCAATAATATTCAATAATTATATTTAAAAATTTTCTTTAAATACATATCTTTTCCATGAAAATATAAAACAGAATTGAGTTTCCTTAAAAAGTTAAAATACTTAGCAATGATATAAATTTTGAAATATTGTTTCTTAACTGATATAGAAACAAACATTCATTCTTTGAATGAATGAAAATAGCTTAAATTCGTGGCATATTCATTGCAAATTTGATAAATTAGAATTTTTTTCATAATCGAATACATCCTTATTATTAGATTAAAACTAAAATGTAAAATCGAATTAACTCACGTTAAGAAGATAAGTCAAATTTTTAAATTTTTTGAACATGAATATGAATATAGAATTAAAAACCTAAATGAATACAGATTTAAAACTCTAAATGAACGCGAGTCTAAAAAGTTAAATGAATACAAATCTAAAAACTTAAATGAACATGAGTTTAAAAACCTAAATAACACGGGTTTAAAACCCTAAATGAACGCATGTCTAAAAACTTATATAAATACATGACTAAAAACCTAAATAAACATGAGTCGAAAAAACTAAATGACACAAGTCAAAAACATTTATATACAAAAAATTTAATGTATCAAAAACTAAATACACAAATATCAAAAAATTATTTCGTCTACAACATCAGTCATTATTATAAATTATTTTTAGTATATTAAGTATATATTAAATTAATAAATTTAAAAAGACAAATATCACATATAAATATAAATAATATAAATAAATAAAAACAAATATTTTTTACAGTACAAATAAATGAACAATTTATATATGAATTAGACAATTTACACATATACAACGCTCAAATAATAAAATATATACTATCAAGTTCATAATACCTATAAACAAATACTATTAAATAAATAATATAAGTATACGAAAACAAAAAATAAATATATAAGAAATTCTATATATTATAAACTTTGCATCATACACCAATAAAACAATTATGAGTATTTAAAATCAAATGAAAAATAATACAATTACTAGAATAATATCATTTGCATCGCACGAGTAATTATCTAGTTAAATAATATAAAAGAATGACTGATATTAAAATTGTTAAGATACTCTTCCATGAATCTTTCATTTGAGAGATTTTGAGAGATGGATGAGATATTACCTTATTATGTACACATGTTAATATATCTTTTAGTTCATAAAGGTTTTAGTATATCATATCCACAATAATATTATATTATACTATATTATATTGATAATATTCTTCAATTCAATAATATTATTACTCATTTGACTCTCTCATGAATCAAGACACACTCTAAAAGAGTGAATGACAAAGAAGTAGGTGGAATAAAAAAAATCCAACAATCAAAAGTTCGACAAAGAATAAAATAAACTGTTTCTGAGATAATAATATCCATTTTTAGGTTGATGATATAGTCTTCTTGAGAAATCTTCACACAAAAATTAAAAATTAGCCACCATATACATTAATTGCTTTTAGCTTTGAATCACTAACAGTTTATTGACATGACTACTTAATTCAAACTAAATACGTTTGGCTCCATGATGAGTAAGATCACTCCAACATTAATGTTTGTGTGTTTAAAGAGACTGGCCACTTATCCAATTCAAACTCACAAACCAGTTAAAAGAATTGATGTAAAAAAGTTGTGCATCTTTGTCAATAAAAATGCAGATAAAAGAGTTACTTTCACTGTGGCAAATGTCATCTAATAAACATATGGCTTAGTTGGATAAGCAATATATATATACATACAAATGAATCCAAAGAAACCCATCAAAAGGTTTTATGGTAAATATACCCAACGACTTGGTCTAGTACCATTCATGGCTTCCATTTGTCAATTATAGAATAGTTAAGAGATTTGGAATCGAGCAAAAGAATCTTCTAACAATGGAGATGTCGATGTTTCCCATAAAAGATCAGGGAATTGTGGTCGGAAAAAAATATCACTTGATTTGAATAAAGTGATTCATACTCCATTACATAAGAGAACACCTATAAGGTCAGTTGCATCATCTTTGGATATAAGTCATACAACATTGCATCGAAGTGTCAAGCAAGAGGTTATTCGACGTCATACTAATGCTATTAAATGAAGTTGGAAGGAAGAAAAATAAAGAAAATGCTACAGCTTTGTCTCTCCATGTTGGACAAAAATTATGGGTCTCATGAACCAAAATTTATTGATATGTACAACATCGTGCATATCAATGAAAAATGATTTTATTTGACAAAGAAAAATGAGAAGTATTATCTACTTCCAGCAGAAGATGTTTTTGGCTGCGATGGCTCGACCAAGGTTTGATGAAGAAGGAATTGAGGTATTTTCTGGAAAAATAAGAATATTTCCTTTTGTTTATTTGGAACCAGCTAAGAGACGAGGTAAACATAGAGAGGCTGGAACTTTGAAGATGAATAGTCATAAGAGACGATATAAGAGCTTGCTTGATTAATAGTCATTCTGATAATTCATGAAAAATGGCCAATGGAAGATCGAGGAAAGACTATATTTATTCAACAAGACAATGCAAGTATACATGTTGATTGTGGTGATAAATAATTTGAAGAAGTTGTTTCAAAAAATGGTTTTGATATCCGTTTGATGTGCCAACCACCAAATTCGTTGGATCTAAATATTTTGAATCTTGTAGTTTTAGTGGAATTCAAGCTTTACAACATAGGACATGTCCCAAAACAGTCGAAGATCTTGTTCCCGTTGTGGAAAAGTCATTTGTTGACTACCCTCCATGGTGTAGCGTGACACTGACTTCAGCTCAACCTCTTGACCGAATAGATCAAAAGGGACTTGCATCTTGTCTAGAACTTATAGTTCACGTGGCAAGGAAAGAGTTTGTGAGACAAGTCTCAATTTTCTATTCATAAAACGGCCAAGGGAAAAGTTACAAGGACTAAAAGTTTATATAAGAAACCCTAGGATTTCTTTAGACACTTATTGAGCTTAAAACAAAATGCCCAACTTATTAAATATTAAATAAACAATTATAACCTAATAAAAGACCCTAAATAAAAGAAAGAGCCCAATAGGGTTTATTAACTGAAACAAATGATTGAAAAGGCCGTGACTCATTCTCCATCATAGTCCTTCACGTGGAGAGGTGCAGCTCACGCTGCAACAGATCCCTCCTGGTCTGAAAGATTCGCCTCTGAATCTGGTGGCTCTTTATCAGCTACAAACCTGCTAAGATATCAAAAGTTGAAAACATCTGAAGTAGTCACATCCAGGGGCAAGGCTAGACGATAAGCATTATCATTGATTTTGCTGATGACTTCAACAGGTTCAATTCTCTTAGCCTTCAGCTTATTGTATGTTCCTGTAGGTACTCGGTCTTTGGTCAAATTCACCCACACAAAGTCTCCTTCTTCAAAGACTAGGCTGCGCCTCCTGGTTCTTTGCTTCTGTGTACTTCTTGGTGTTGACCTCTAGATTTTGCTTTGTCTGTTGATGTACCTCTTGCAGCTTCTCTACAAACTTGACAGCAATACCATGGATTCTTGTAACCTCCGGAAGAGTACTCAAGTCAACGGGAGTGCGAGGCATGAACTCGTAATTAATCTGAAATGGGGCAAATTGAAACACCTTAACTCGAAAACACAAAGTCCAAATTAGGTTAAGTTCGACCTTGAGTAAGTCAAACACTTAGGTACTAACTGGTGACAAAAAAAATCTGGCTGAATTGTGGAATATTCAAATTCAGCCACTAATTTTTTTTTGTACCAGTTGATATAGCCAAATTTGTTGAGTGGAATATTTTTTGTCTATTTTTTTTTCTCTTTCTTGACACATCTAAAGATAATTGTTTATCTTTTTTTTTATTTTCTTGTACCATTTCTTTATTTCCTTTCAACAAATTCATTGTATTTATATATTTTTTTTTGCATAAAAACACATGTTTCTGTCAAATGTTTTTTAAAATGCAATAATAATAGGTACACATAATTCCACCAGATCAGTTTGATAATAATGGGAAAAATGGAAAGAATGTGGAAACAATTTTTTTGCAGGAACAAGAGGAAACAACCAATGGAGCCTATATGCAAATGATCCGAGATGGAATTAAACAGCAATTGTGGGACAATTTTCATTAGTCAATTAATTAGTAATTTATCTTTGTTTGATGAGCCAATAATTATGATGATTAAATTTTTATGATATATTGCATTTTACAATACTAATTACTCAATATATATGAAAATTTAATTTTTATATAATATTTTAAATTATTTAAAAAAATTTAAAGTCTTATTTAATTTCTTTTAATAGAATATCACAATAATAATACATGACACGGTATTATTTTTCCGTTAACAAACACATATCTTAAATTTCACCAAATTCAACTACATTCCTCTGTTACCATTTGAATTTAACTTATTCAGCCAGATTCCACAAGAAAAAAAATATTCAGCCAGATTTAGCTGTTACGATTTACATCCTTAGTCAGATTACATTCCTCTTTTACTTGGTCAATATTCGATTTCAAGTCAAGTAGTAAGCCCAAACAATGCATTTTTATTAATTCATATCGGGGTTTTAGAACAATGAACGTTTGCTAAATAAGCTCTTACATCGAATCTAAACCCAAATTCCCCAAGATCTTATCCATCCTTCATTCATCCGCCTTAGTCTCGCATTTTAACTTAGCCACTTTCGTGGCCATGTTTCGGTAAATCATCACTTGCATTCATACAGAATGCGTAAGCACAAATATGCTTAGTGAGGCGGTCATTCCGTCCCACCATGCCAAACCAGATACACAATCAGACAATCAATCAATCAAGTCACAAACAGTTCAGAATAGATAGCACAGAGTTCGTCAAGATCTGTCACCAAAACTACCCGGATTCACCCGAATCAGTCCAAGGCAACAATCAAGTACAAATTAACAGACTTATCAATCAGAATGAACAAACAACACAATCAATCCTATGCCCAAAAATGAACCCAGAAAGACCCACAGTCACGCACTCACTTTTGCCTTATCGGAAGATGATTTCTGACACCTCTTGTCGCACTTTACTCAAGCATGATCGCGCTGAACTCGTCAAATATCGATCACAGTTGAGCCTTTCTCAGATCTGAACTGAATTCTCTCGATCACGGTCGCAATCTGCTAGGAAAAAGACAGAGTAGTCCGATCAGAAATCGCCTTTCGCTTCTGAAAACCCTTCTTTTGATACTTAGAGATTTTTCGCCTAGGTTAAAGGTGACGGCGAATACTTATGCAGTATTTATAGGTGTTTTGGGCTGGAAACCCTAGCCCATTAAGGTAAACCAATCCAATACACCGACTCATCAAACCGACCACATAAACTGAACCAGATGCTTGACCGCGGTACAAACCGCGTATACCAACCCTCGATCAAACCTGCCCGAACATCCAACAACCCTGTCTGAACACCGACCATCCTTATTTGAACGTCGAGTTTGTCTGAACATCGACTAAACTGATCTTGACTTTTCCGCGACCTTGTTCGAACCGCGACCAAACCGGTCTGACTATCTGAATCCGACCAACTTGACTAAAAATGATAGTCTTGTTTGAAAATGATGAACTTGTCCAAAATCTACGGACTTAACTGATCCAACTTGGCCCTGCTTCCAAACTGCCCAGATTCTTCAACTGGTTCACGAAATAACCCCTTGGACTTTAGCATATTCCGACCTAACTTCCACTTCCTCGAACCAAACTGGAATCACTCGGAAGGTCCGCAGAACGCGGGTGTTACATAAATCCCGTGGATCTGTTGACAACATGATTATGAGCAAATTCAGCTTGAGGCAAAAGCGAATCCCACGTCTTTATCTTCTCACCCACTATACACCTTAATAAGTTACCCAAGGATCTGTTAACCACCTCAGTTTGTCCATCCGGCTAAGGATGATACGCTGAACTCATATCTAAACGGGTATGAAGCATTTTCCACAACGCCACATGCAATTGATACACCTCTCGAAAGAATATACTAGTTACCGGTACCGCATATGTAGTCTTATGGCAAGGGATAAAGTGAACCATCTTGGAGAAGCCATCAATAACCAAAAAGATCGAATCGTGTCCCTTCTAAGTTCGAGGTAAGCCAAGCATGAAGTTCATGCTTAAGTCGGTCCACGGCTGATTCGGTATTGGTAAAGGCATATATAAACCAGCGTTTGTAGCCCCTGCCTTTGACCGTCGACAAATTGAATATCTCTCAACAAAGCGCTCTACATCTCGTCTCAAGGATGGTCAGAGATAAGAGTTGGAGACCAGCTGAAGCGTGCGATCCCTACCAACATGTCCTTCATTGTGCAGCTCCGAAATCAGCTGCAACCATAGGCTACTCTCAGGAATACACATGCATGCCTCATAGAACAAGAAACCATCGTACAATGTATACTCGCTTGTCCTTCCAGCTATACCATCTTCGAAAATCCTCTTAAAGAAAGGCTCGGTCGGATACAGCTCTACAAAGGTACTGAATCCAGGGACAGAAACCCGTAAGATGGCAAGCAAAGAGGCCTGGCGACTTAGTGCATCAGCAACTTTGTTGGTAGCTCCCGATGTGTGTTTGATAACAAAGGTGAATTGCTGCAGATATCCCAACCACCTAGCATGTCGTGATGACAACTTAGATTGGCTAGTCAAATACTTCAGGGAATCATGATCAGTATAAAGCACAAACTCCTTATGAAATAGATAGTGCTTCCAATGCTTCACAGTCTGCACGACAGCGTAGAACTCAAGATCATAAGCATTGTAGAGAGTACGAGCTCCAACAAGCTTCTCACTATAGAAGGCGATCAGTTTTCCTTTATGGCTCAAGACAGCACCGATACCAATCTTAGAGGCGTCACTGTGAAGTTCAAACACGGTAGTAAAATCCAACAACGATAACACCAGGGCGGAGGTGAGCTTCGTCTTGATTTCTACAAACGCAGAGGAAGCTTCATCCGTCTACTTAAACGATCCTAAGTGCATACAGTCTGTAATGGATGCTATTATGGTACAGAACTGTGGTACAACTCGCCGATAGAAGGAGGCTAGACCATGGAAACTCCAAACCTCCGTCAAGTTAGTCAGTGTCGGCCAAGATTGTATGGCTGTCACCTTCTGGGGATCCCCAGACAATCCTCCTGCAGAAACTATGTATCCAAGGAAGTGCACTGTGTCCGTCTTGTACTCACACTTCTTGGCAGTCGCATACAGTTTCTCATCTATCAAAACATTCAGAACCTCTCAGATATGCTCAATTTGCTCTTCCCATGTCAGGCTGAATATAAGTATTTCATCAAAGTAGACAACATCACACTTACCAATACACGGCCGAATGGCTTGATTCATCACTCTCGTGAAGGTACTTGGGGCATTAGATAGTCCGAAGGGCATGACTAACCACTCATAGAGCCTTTCACGTGTCTTGAAGGCCGTCTTCCATTCATCTCCAGGACGCACATAGATTTGATGGTATCCACTCTTCAAATCCAACTTAGAGAATACTCTAGCGTGGCCGATCTGATCCAGTAAATCATCAAGTCTTGGTATTGGAAATAGGTACCTTACAGTGATCTTATTGATGGCCCTGCTATCCACACACATCCTCCATTCCCCATTCTTTTTTGGAACTAACAGCACATGCATAACACAATGACTAAGGCACTCTCGGATGAACCCTTTAATCATGAGTTCTTCCACTTGCCTCCTCAGCTCCTCATGTTCGGCGGGACTCATGCGGTAATGAGCTCAATTAGGGAGTCCTACATTGGGAGTCAAATCTATGTGATGTTGAATATCCCTCAGCGATGGTAAACCTGGTGGTAAGTCTTCTGGAAAAACATCCCTAAACTCTTCGATGACAGGACCTAAGAGCTTTGGCGTGGCATCTGGAGCAGCTCCGGATGTTGCAGCAACTAGTGCAACACGACTTCTTCTTCTTTCATGACGGCTTCAAACATCCCTCGTGTCAACAAAGTCACACAAGCTGAAGAATACTCGACGAGACAGTTTGGTGTTGGCTTCAAGGTGAACTTACTTTCATTCCACCGAAAAGTATAAGTATTCAGAAATCCATCATGAACTACCTTCCGGTCAAAAGCCCAAGGCCTACCAAGTAGTAGATGACATGCATCCATTGGAACTATATCACAGTAGATGGCATCCTTATAGGCTCCTCCAATCGAAAATTTAACTAAAGCTTGTTTAGTCACTTTCACTTCATTCTCCTTCTGCAGCCACGCCAAGGAGTAGAGTTTCAGATGTTGTGAACTGACCAAGTCTAGTTTCTCAACAACCCTAGCTGCGACAATATTCTCACAATTTCCAGAATCAATGATTAAAGAGCAAACCTCACCCTCAATGGTACAACTAGTTTGAAACAAGGTGTTTCTTTGACTAGGTTTCTCTTTAAGTGGGGCTAAACAAGACCGTTTCAGCATCAATAAATCCTTAATGACAAGAGATTTGGTTTCCAACGTTAATCTCAGGAAAAACATTGTGGAGTATATTTGAAAAATCATTGACGCATTTTTCTGATATATCATAGCTAATTTTAATGTTCATCACCTTAGCAATCAACTAGATTTTTGAAAACTCTGCAACACAATTATTGTATAGTGGCTCACTTTTTGTGTATAAACAGTTGAAAAAAATATCGCTTCAAGGGTAGGGGTTTCAAATTCACAATTCAAATTAGGGGATTCACAATCGTTATGTTTAGGGTTTCATTAATTTCTTCACCAATTTTAGTAGTCAATCCACTTTAAAAAAACAATTGTCAGTAATATATTTAAAAATTAATTATTTGATATTTTACCATTAGTGGTAATGCATTGGCCTATATTGATACATATCTGTTAGAAAACTTAACTTTTACTATTTCTGGTGACGCATTAGGATAAATATTCCATTATGTATATCATATATTTTACTATCACCGATGATGCATTATCCTATATTGGATCCATATCCATCAGGAAATTTTAACTTATTCCTTCAATAGTTTTAAAAATGCAAACTTTGTTATAGGAGAAAACATGAATATCATAATTGAAGGTTTTCTATGAGATCAAAGATGTAAGTTTAATTGATCAAAATGTATTATGTATCACAACTTGGTTAATTGTATCTTTTGTTTTTCTAGTGAAATTTAGAAAGGTGTTAAAGAAGTTCTCAAATATATTTTTTACTCCACATGCATCACATCCATATTATGCCAAATTATATGTGTTCTTTAATATGACATTTCCTAGAAAACATTATGTTTTTGCCAATTATAAGAATCACCATACTTTTCATTCAAAATATTCACATGCCTTTTTTTATACTTCATTGTTTCGTGAATTTTCAAAATTTTCATCTTTCAATTAGTAAATATTTCATCCCTTGAAGGATAAATCAATGGCTCATTTTCAACAATATAATATTTTCAAAAACTTTTTAGATTTTGGAGGTAAACATGATATAGTGGTAAAAAAATTTGATGGCAATCAAATCATCAAAATTTCCATCCAAACTACATCCCATATGCTTAAAAAATCACTTATATTCAACATTAATACCACTGGTACAATATAATTCTTTTTTCTCTATGTTGAAATACCATGTAATTGCATTTCAACTATCCAAAGATCATAAAAAATTTCAATTACTAGTTGCCGAAACATATATAAACTCTGTTTTTCATGATTTTATCTTGGTATCATGATAACAAGAAACATATTTTGGATTTCATGAACATAATTGGTGCTACATTATATGAAGTAAGAATTATGGGACAAAAAGAAAAATTGACACCACATGATCTAAATGGATTAAAGTCATTAGTGCATAGTCTTAGATCAACAATTTGGTTTATACAAGCAAAATGAGGATAAAATTTTAAAAAAAACTTTCATGGTTAAAATCTAAAGATTTGATATTTTTCCATCTTGGTATGTATGATTTGCATGCTAAGTTATATGTGGTGCTAACGTTTTTGAAAAAAAATACAATCTATTTAATTTAGGTGTTATTGGGAGGTAAAATATCCACTTATATGAAATATGCTTCTAGATCTTGCTGAAAAATTCTTCCTATAACACTTTATATGTTTGTATATAGGCTACTCACAAAATTTGCAAGTGGCTTAATCATTCTGATATCTCTAGTAAATTATGCACTTATTTCGGTAAATATCAATATTCATGTATGACATACTCAATGTTCTCATCAACCTCCATGCTCCATAATAACTCTTATGAGCAGTGTTAACTTGAGGAAGAACATTGTGGAATATATTTAAACACTCATTAACACATTTTTCTGATACATTATAGCTCATTTTAATGTTTATCACATCAATACTTAACGAGATCAGTTACAATCCTTCAACATATTTATCATACAATGATTCACTTTTATTTTTAAACTACCAAAAAATATTCAGCTTCCAAGGTAGAAGTTACAAATTCACAATCTAAATTAGAGTCTTCACAATCGTTATCTTTAGAGGTTTCATCAGTTTTTCACCAATGTAGTAGTCAATCCACTCTTAAAATTAAATATGAGTAGTATTATTAATAATTAATTATCACATGTTTTAACATCATTGGTGATATGTTGGCCTATATTGGATACATATCCATTTGGGAAGTTAACTTTTTTTTCAATCATTTAAGAAATGTCGACTTTGTTATAGGAGACAACCTGAATATTAGAATTAAAGTTTTGCTTTCAACAACAAAATCAGGATAAAATTTATAAAAATGCTTCCATTCCATAACATTTGAAAGAGGTTTTATATTTTCATTGTGACATGTATGTCAAATTTACAAAAATGCTTTCATGCCAATTTATATGTGGTGTTAACGTTTTTAACAAATACAATATATTTAATTTAAGTGTTATTGGGCGGTAGAAAATCCACTTGTCTGCACTACGCTTCTATATCTCTATGAAAAATCATTTTTATACATATTCACAAAATTTGCAAGTGGTTGAATCTTTTTTATCTCTCCATTAAACCATAATTGAAAATTTTTTATGAGATAGAAGATGTTAGCTTTATTGATCACAATGTGACTCTGAATCACAATTTGAGTTAATTGTATCTTTTGTTTTGCCAGTGAAATTTAAGAAAGTGTTATGAAAGTTGTTAGTTAATTTTTTCTCAATATGCATCACATCAAGATTATGTCAAATTATATGTGTTCTTCAATATGACGTCTCCCAGAAAATACACTTTGTTGTTTTCTATAGTCTAAAAATTTCTACTATCTAATCAGTAAAAGTCTTTGATGGCAATCACAGCATCAAAATTTTAATTATGATGTAGTTTAAAAGCATCAGTCTTGTCTATACAATATGGACAAGCCAATCTTTCATGAGTCGTATATCCAAACAACATCTCATATGTTGGATAATCATTTATAGTCCACAGTAATACCATTGGTAGAGTAAATATTTTTTCGTCTCTGTTGAAATATCTTATGATTGCATTCCAATTATCCAAAGATCATTGAATTCTTCATTTACTAGTTGTAAAAATATATGTACACTACATTTTGGATGATTTCGTTTTGGCATCATGATAACAAAAAAAAATATATATTATGTATTCATGCACATATCTGGTGAGATTATATAAAGTAAGAATTATGAGTCACATAAAATAATTGTTACCACACGATTCAAATGGATTAAAGCCATCAATGCATAATCCAAATTAACATTTTTGTTTTTAACAATAAAATCGGGATAAAATCTCTAAATAAATTTTGTGCCTTAACATTTAAAGGATGTTCCATTTTTCTATTGTGACATGTATGATTTGCATGTCAAATTATATGTGGTTTTAACTCTTTTGACAAATACAATTTATTTAATTATGATATGGAGTTATAACATCCAGTTGTATAGAATACATTTTTAGATCTTGATGAATAATCATTCCTATAAGTGTTCATATGTTTATTTCTCGTTGCTCACAAAATTTGTAAGTGGTTGAATCATTCTGATAATTTCAGTAAAACATGTATTCATTTCGGTAAACATTAATCAAACATTATGCTTTTGTCAATAATTATTTTTTATCCAAATGCATAACATCCAGATTATACCAAATTATATGTGTTCTTTAATATGACATTTCCCAAAAGAAAAAAATATTATGTGTTTGCCAATTATAAGAATCATCGTATCTTTCGTTCAAAATATTCACATGTTTTTTTCTATACTCCATTGTTTTGTGAATTCCCAAAATTTCCACCTTTCAATTAGTAAATATTTCATCCGTTGAAGAATAAATCAGTTGCTCATTTTCAACAATATCATATTTTCGAAAAAAAATCTAAATTTTGGCGGTAAACATGATTTAGTTGTAATAAAATTTGATGACAATCAGATCACCAAGATTTTCATCAATGATGTAGTTGAAAAACATTAGTTTTTCCATACAATATGAACATGCCAATTTTCCATGAGTTTTCCATCTAAACAACATTTCATATGCTCGAAAATCACTTATAGTCTACATTAATACAACTAGTAGAGTATAATTCTTCTTCCTCTATGTTGAAATACCATGTTATTGCATTCTAACTATGCAAAGATCATTAAATTCTTCAATTACTAGTTGCATAAATATATCCAAACTCTATTTTAAATATTTTGTCTTGGCATTATCATAACAAAAAATATATTTTAGATATCATTCACATATCTGGTGATAGATTATATGAAGTAAGAATTATGGGTCAAAAAGAATAATTGACACCATATGATCTAAATGGATATTAAAGTCATTAGTGCATAGTCTTAGATAAACAATTTGGTGTATATAAGCAAAATCATGATAAAATCTCTAAAAAAGCTTTCATGCTTAAAATATAAAGATGTTAATACTTTTTTCATCGTGACATGTATGATTGCATGCTAAGTTATATGTGGTGCTAACTTTTTTGGAAAAAAAATCAATCTATTTAATTTAGTTTTTATTGGGAGGTAAAACATTCACTTGTATGAAATATGCTTCTAGATCTTGCTGAAAAATCATTCCTATAACACTTCATATGTTTGTAGCTAGGCTGCTCACAAAATTTGCAAGTGGTTAAATCTTTCCGATCTCTCTAGTAAATAATGCGCTTATTTTGGCAAACATCAATCTTCAGATATGATATACTCAATGTTCCCATCAACTTCTATGTTCCATAATAATTTTTAGAAGCAACATTAACTTGAGGAATAACACTTGGGAGTATATATAAAAACTCATTGACATATTTTTCGGATACATTATAGCTCATTTTAATGTTTATCACATCAACAATTAACGAGAATCATTTACAATCCATCAACACATTTATCATACAATGACTCACTTTTGTGTTTAAACTATTGAAAATATGCAGCTTCATAATCGTTATCTTTAGCGATTCCATGAGTTTTTCACCAATCTAGTAGTCAATCCACTCTAAAAATTAAATATGAGTAGCATTTTTAAAAATTAATTATCACATATTTTAATATCAATGGTGATACTGCTATATTTTCTTGTTTACTCATATTACTCTCTTCACATATTTTAAGCCAAAATTTGCCTAAAACTGCCCCTGGAATATGAATAAAAAGAAAAATAATCTTTGATATAAAAAAAAGTAATTGGTTTTGTTGGTGACAGTTAAATGGAATCAAACCAAAAATTAAAATCAACCCAGTTATATTCCTCATACCGTACGTACCAACAATCCGTTTACGTAAACAAAACATTTACGAAATCAATCGGATCCCCACACGAAACTCACCAATCCGACGAAGACGTTTCTTCCTCTAAAGACGAAACTTTAACGACTCCGGCGACTTCACGTTCAATCTTCAGTCGTGGCTTCCATCTCCACCTTACATCTCCATTTTAGTGACAGAAATCTCTACTATCAGTTGAAGATGATTTGACAACTCATCCTCCGTGGAAGACAAAACTCATCCTCCAACAAAGAAAAAATTGTCAGCGACTCTGGCGACATTACCTTCCGTCTTCAGCTTGTTAGTTCAGCATACATCTCTGTTCAAAATTGCTCTTATAGCCCACGAGGTCTCATGAGGTGAGGTGAGGTAAAGTGTTATGGGTATTCCATTCATTTGGGTGGATTATTCTTGTTAACTCTTTCGTTTAGATGTGTAGAAAATCGTAATAGTATTCAGTTTTGTAAGTAACAAATATATAACTGTATAATTAGGGAAACTATAAAAATCTGATAATGTTGATTATTCTTGTTATCTCTTTATCGTCATGTTGCTTGAATAAATTGTTTGTTGATAAAATGATAAAACGGTTGTTTACTTTGACTATGGAGGGTGTTATGTTGAAACCGACGAAGGGTATCAGTGCAATTCAAAGGATGCTATTAATTACGCAAGAATGTTTAAGACATCGTCGACTAGGGATATAAGTTACTCGGTGTTAGAGGAAAAGATAAAGAAGAAGCTTAGTATGGATAAAGATACAAAGTTGAGACTGAGTTACATCCTATTGGCCGTGGAAGCGAATAAGCGATCATATATTTATGATGATGAAGATGTCGAAAGTTAATTGTGTAGCATTGATATGGGGCAGTTACGAATTTTTTTGCATGTTGAGGTATATAAGTTTTGTGAGGAAGATTTAAGAGTATTGCCAAGAAGTTCAGTTGGAAGAATTATGATGGAGAAAATGCGAAAAATCTTGGAGCTAACAATGCTATGGCTTTAAACGAGGAAGAAAAGGGAAATGATGATCCCTTGGAGAAGGTTGTTGGCATTGGCAGTAGTGAGGAAATTGTGTTGTTGAATGAGTTTGTGGAAGGTGATGGGTATCAAGGTAATGAAAGTTTTGAACTGACTTGTGATCCTTGTGTTAGAGAAGGAGAAGAAACTGAGTTTGTAGAGAAATGAAAAGATGGAACGGGTCTCGAAGTAGGCCATAAATTTGGCTGTAAACAACAAGTGCAAGATTTAGTGTTTAGAGCGTCACAATAAGATGTTTTGACTACGATGTGATGCACTTGGATATTTAGAGATCTGTTGTAAGATGCCGTCAACGCGGTTGTAATTGGTACATGCGAGTGTCACGGCCAGAAGGAAGTGAAAGTAATTGGTTGGTGAAAGTGTACCGGAACATGTATTCTTGCTTTTCGGGTGACAGTGAGCACATCGAATGCTAAAAGGAAATGATCTACTAGTTTAGTCGTAGATGTTGTGAGAGATGATTATCCGGGTTAGTTATATACTACATCTGCTAAATCTCTTATTAGTGTTGTGCAGACAAAGGTTAGAGTGAAGGTGTCGTACAACACCGTTTGAGAGGGAAAAAGAGTTGCTTCTTTTGTGTGTGGTAGTCCAGAGGATAGCTACAAGGTGTTGCCTCCGTATTTGTTTGTCTTGGAAATAACAAATATTGCACTGTGACTAGTTTGGTTATGGATGCGAGCAACAATTCAAGTATTTATTCATCGCATTGGTAGCTTGTATCGAGGGGTTTAAGGCATGAGGAAAGTGCTAAGTGTGGATGCAATTTTTCTTAAAACTGTTTATGGTGGTGTTCTTATTTTTGCCACCGCTAAGGATCTGAATCATCATCATTACCCGATTGTTTTTTATGTTGTTGATGGTGAGAAAGATGCAAGCTGGAACTGGTTTTTCAGTATGTTGAAAACCGTGGTATTGGATGATCCATAATTGGTTTTCCTTAGTGATGGAATTCCTAGCCTCATCAAGGTAATTAGTGAAGTTTATCCAAGATCGTGGCATGGATATTGTATATTTCACGTATCCCAAAATGTGAGAACAAAGGCTGCTAATGTCCACAAAGAGAATGTTGCCAAAAAAAATCAGGGAGTTGGCTCAAAATTATACTGTTGATGAGTTCGGGAATGAGTTTGCGGAGTTTACGCTAAGGTATCATAAAGTGGCATAATATTTGGACTATAGTGCTGATGTGGAAAAATAGGCTCGGTGTTACTTTCTTGGAGTAAGGTACAACATAGCAACGACGGATAATGCGGAATCATTGAATAATATTTCCACGGAGGCGAGGAAGTACTCTATATTACTCATGATTGATATAATTCTTGAGAAAATGGGAGCGTGGTTTAACAACAATCGTAACGATGGCATTATAAGATAGGGAAAATGGAACTTGATTCCCTTTGTGGAAAAAGAATTGCATAGTAGATGCGAGGAAGCGGCGCACTTGGTTGTTCATGAGATCAATTTGTTCTTGCATGAATATGTGGTCATATGACGAGATGGTAAGTCATAATTGATGGATTTGAAGAATAAGAGTTTTGCTTGCAAGCGTTTTGACATGGACAAGTGATGTTATGTTTTTCACACTTAAATAAATCAACAAACGCAAACAATTGTCATTGAAAGCATTTGAGGTTTGAATCCACAAAGAACTTAGATTTAACACATTAGCTATATTCTATTCTAACTTAAGCTAGAGCAATGAGTTTATTGAATCAAAACACTAACAACCTAAACTAAACACAAGAACTAAAAACAAATAAATCAAGACCAAGAACAAAACAGAGCAACAAACTAAAAATAGAGCAAGACAAAACAATGGCAAACGAAAACATAACAAAATGGAAACAATGGATTTTAGGCAAGGTAATTGATCCTAAGGAAAGACAATCAAATCGGGAAGCTTAAGAACACAATAACAACCATCTTAGGGCATGAAACACACAAGCTAGCTCAACCCACTCTCATGGCATTGAACCCTTAATTGACTACTCAATCAAGCTAAACTCTCATTTGCTAATCAAACAATCAATAAGCATTACCAAATGATTTCACTAAGACCACTAATCACCCTAACTTTATCTCTCAATGACTAGGGAAGAAAAGCTCACAAAAGAGTCATTCATGAATTTCATCAAACACCTCTCGGACGATAATTTTCCTAGCATCTAGTTTTGAATGGCCAACTCAATCCTAGCATTAAGAATACCCTAAGTGAAGGAATCTAAGGATCTAACAACCTAAAAATTAAGATTTTATTACCAAATCCTAAGATCTACCAAACCATCAATCCATTGATTCACTACTCAAACATCAAAGACACAAAATAAAGCAAGGAAATAAACATAATCATAATGAGAGAGAGAAGAAAGAGAGGATAAACAATCTTCAATTGATGGGAGATGATGATCCTAAGATCATCACCCCAAAGGGTCTCCAAATATTCTCCCTCTCAAAACTCTCTCAAGTGGCTGGTAAAGATAGAATAGGTTCAAAAATGAGATATCATATTCAATCCCTTAAACATTAGACTTTTAAATGAATAAAAATAGATCCATGTTGACCCAAGACAAATTGGGTCAAACCCAACATTTTAAAGGGATGGGCCACGGCGTCGAGCTCCTAGGGTCGACCTTGAAGGATTTCATGAAGCTTTGATGTGGTGGCCGCGACATCGAGTTGATTTAGTCGAGCTTGAGGTCAACCGCCTGGTCGCGATGAAAAAACATGCCCCGAGCGATAAAAACGTATCCGCGAGTGAGAAATTGCATGCCTGTGGTCGAGAAGATATGTGTCACCGGCAATGATTGTGTGTGTCGTTGGGTATGGTCGGTTGAGCATTGGGTCGACCATGAGTTGCCAAGAGAAATGCCCCGAGTGAATGTAATCATGTCCGTGGGCGATGGAATTGTTGCCGTGGTTTGAGAAATGTATATCCGGGGGCGAGGGAATCGATCGTCGGGCTCATCACGTTGGGTTGTAGGTCGACATCCCAAGATCTTCTGCAATCAGGTGCCGCGGGCAGCCGCAGTCAAGCGTCTGGTGTCGGCCTTGAGGTCGATGGATGCCTTCAAATCTACTTTCTCATCTTTTTCTTCCCTTCTTTGATCCAATTCTCCTTCTTGATTGTATATTCCATTCTCAAACTTCCAAAGTCCAAAGTGAGCTCCAAAATTACCTGAAAAGACTCAAAATACCAAAAATATGGGACTCGATCTATCTAGGACTCTAAAATGTAAAATGAATGGAAAACTACTCTAAAGCGTGAATGGATGAGTCCTAAGTGATGAAAATAAACCAAAACATGCATGAAAAACTAGTAAAAACAGAGGTATATCAACAAGTACTCTTGAGTCCGTGCGATAGCTGCTGTTATTACATACATGAGGAGTCCAGGTAAGACGGATGACGTCTATTTACATGAGTTATGTTCGAAATATTACCTTACCGAGCATTGGACGTTGGCGTATTCACAGTTGTTGTATCATGTTCTGGATCAATTTTAATGGTTCGGGATACCGGATAATATTCTAGCTAGGACCACTTTACCTCCACTTTATGTAAAAAAGAAAGGACGACCTCAAGAAAACTGATACCCATCGGTTGGTGAGAGAGGTCACAAATCGAGCAATAAGCCTTTGCCAGGTCTAGACTTGGACATGTGTTTTAATAGTAGCAACACTAGATCATAAGTTTATGTAATTTCGTAGACTTTTGTTGTGTTTGTTATCGTGACTTTGGTTATTACTGTGATGTTGGGTACGTGACTTTGGTTATTACTGTGATGTTGGTTTTGTAACTTTGTTTTCATGACTTTGGTTACGTTTATTACTTTGATGTTGGCTACGTTTATTACGTGTATTGAGAAAGATATAAAATAGTTACGTGACTTGATTTATTTCTTCGTGACTTATTCCTACAAAATGGTATGTTTTAAATATGAGATAGGCCCATTACCTAATTTGTGGCCTATTACGTCCAAAATATTTTTCATTTGTGATAAATGAGCAACTATCTGTCGCTCATAAGTTTACCAAATGCATGAGTGGTCCCACGTCCTATCTCCTTTTTTGTTTCAGACTGTTGTTGAGTACACTTGCATAATTGGTCATCCCATTCATACTATACACGTGCTCAGAATAAAGCAATATCATGGTCTTTCACAATTTTATTGATATTATTTGGTTAAGTAAAATTTTATTGGTACTCTATGGTTAAGTACTATAATTGTTTGATTCACACTGTCTTAAAGCATTACTAACACATATCTTCGAAGTTGGTTCATATAAGCATAAGACATTAACGAAAACTGTATTTGGTTCACATAAGAAATCAACGTAATTGGTTGGTTTGATGGTTATAGAAAATGAAATCATGTATCCTTAAGCTTGATTCACGATATAATACATGTTTTATTGACGTAAGATAGTATCGTAAGTCATACTATATTTGGAAATTCTATAACTATATGGATGTATCATATTTCTAGTAACATATCATGTCTATTTGTGTTGAGTTTCTTAATTATAACAACAATTCGAAACCAAATGTTAATATAATTGTCTAAAATGAAATCTAAGTGTTTCTAGTCATCAGATATATACATACTACTACATCATAATTACCTATCATGTGAAATCTAGTAACATATCATGTCTATTTGTGTTGAGTTTCTCAATTATAACAACAATTCGAAACCAAATGTTAATATAATTGTCTAAAATGAAATCTAAGTGTTTCTAGTCGTCAGATATATACTACTACATCATAATTACCTAAGCTCAACTAACTACGATAAATTTATATAAGGGTTCACTAATTAACTTCCAAAAATAGCCAATATATAACTATATGTATTTATGCCAAACTACAAAATTGGTATAACACAATGCAAATATTTTGGATCCACTAATCAAAAAATTCAATTGTCCCGCTAGACCAAATTTTTTGAAAACGTCGATCCCAATTTTACGGATACATATAACTCTCTGGTGCATTTCTTTACCTTAAAGAACTTTCCCTCCAACTTGGAGTCAAAAAAATTTTAGCTCTAAAACCATTTTCACACCATAAAACACCTAAATTTCCTTTGTTTTCTTTTATGTTCTCTCGGAATCTTTCGGCTACAAACTCGAAACTCTTTCATCATTTCATAAACAAAGTAACTTAACTTTGCTTTTCTTTACAAACTAAATTTCATTTGCCTTGTTTGTTTTTCTTTACTTTGCTTTAGATTTGGAGTTCAATGATCTCATGAATTCAATGTTTTTGTTGTCGTTTAAGGTAAGACGAGCGACGACTCTTTCAACCCGAATGAGAACCCAAACAGTGAGTCGGATAAACAAGCTATTGCGCTCTAGAAACGTATTGATTGGATAGCGGATGGTGACCACGATATTCCCGATATATGTCCATGTGGTGAGAAGATCGTAATAGAGACTACAAACGAAATCAGAATGAGATGCTTGACTTGTAAGGTATTTGAGGTTAAATCCTATGCTAACATGCCTTATTACGAACAAATATCCAAGAGCATTATTTGCAGAGCCTTACAAGTGTTATTTGCAGAAAGATGGACTCCACCGGTGTAACGTTGGGATCATGCTATGGAAGATGAGGTGACAAGTTTAAAGTACAAGTCTGTGAACCACTCGGTCGAGATCTGAGAAATTGCCAAAGAAATTGAGAAGCTTAAAAATGTGATTGCATTATTCTTAAAGTAGTTTGTAATCCTCGTGTTTGTATTTCTGTTTGGTTTCCTAAGGAGATGTTGGCGTTTGTATTTCTGTTAGTTTCATATTGTTTCTGTTTAGTATCCTAAAATTGTTGTCGTTTGTGTTTCTATTTAGTTTGGGTTATGTGTTATGATAATTCTAATCAATTTAGTCCAATAAACCATAATAAGAACTAGTAAATCTATCTATAATAACAATCTCAATAAAGGCGATCTACGGTTGTGCCCATTCGTTCATAACTTTTCATTTAAGATAGATGTATTTTATTGAATAAATATGTTATACAGTTTTTTTCCTTTATTCTACGGTTGGGTCTCTTTAATTTACGATTGTGACTTTTCATTACATCTTTTCAATCATACTATTTGAAATCTATTTATATCTATTTTAGAAATCTATTTTGGCAATTGGTTTTTTAAATCACAATTCTTTTTTGTACTGAATGTTGATATTCAATCATTTATTCTTATTTCACAAAATTTTATTTTTTAAAACTAGTGAAATATTATAGTTATCATTTCTATATTTTTTTTTTCTTTTCAAATTTCTTCTCAAGTTTGGTTTATATTTTCTTCTCTTATGTTTTTTTGTTGTGATTATTTAATTATGGTGAAATGCAATACGGTATATAAATTTTCAATTGCTTTCTGTTTCTTTTTTTTGTGTCCATTCGTTCAATCTTTTCATTTAAGATAAATATATTTTATTTAATAAATGTGATCTATGGTTGGGTCCTTTTATTTTAATCTTCGATTGTGACTTTTCATTACATCTTTTCAATCACACCATTTCAAACCTATTTATATTTATTTTAGAAAATCAATTTTGGCATTTGGTTTTCTAAATCACAATTATGTTTTGTACTGATTGTTGATATTAAATCATTTATTCTTATTTCACAAAATTGAAGCTGAACATGCTCAAAAGATGCCTAAAGCATTTTGGACAGAAAAAATGACACTGGGGAGTTGGCTTAGAATTTATCTTGTTACAATAAGTAAAATATCATGATTATCATTCCTAATATTTTTTCTTTTCAAATTTCTTCTCAAATTTGGTTTCTATTTCCTTATGTTATGTCTTTTATTGTAAATATTTTTTCCTTCACTTTTGTAGTAATTATTTAACTATGGCGAAATGCAATTTACGGTAATCATTTTTCATTACATTATTAAAAATTGTGTTCCTTCGTTCGTAACTTTTCATTTAAGATAAAAGTATTTTATTGAATAATTAATTTTGGCAAAATGCAGTTTACGATAATAAGTTTTCATTATATTTTCTTAAAATTGTGTCCATTCGTTTGTAACTTTTAATTTAAGATAAATGTATTTGATTAAATAAATGTGATCTACAATTGAGTCTCTTAATTTTATGGTTGTGTACATGTCTCTTTAATCGATGGCTGTGACTTTTTATTACATATTTTCAATCACACCATTTGAAACCTATTTATAATTTTATATTCATTTTAGAAATTTATTTTGGCAATTGGATTTTTAAATCACAATTGTGTTTTGTATTAATTCTTGATCATTTATTCTTATTTCACAAAATTTTATCTTTTTAATATAAGTTAAATATCATATTTATCAATCATAATTTTTTTTCTTTTCAAATTTCTTCTCAAGTTTGGTTTCTATTTCCATATGTTATATCTTTTGTTGTAATTATTTAATTATGTCGAAATGCAATTTACTGTAATAAGTTTTCATTATATTTTTTTAAAAAAAACATCTTTTGAAATTATTTACATGTATTTCAAAAAAAAAATTTTGGAATTAATTTTGATGAATTCACAATTGTCTTCTAGTGAGTGTTGGTTTTCAATCCTTATTAATTTATTTAATAAAATTCATCATTTTAAAGTAAGTGGATTTACCAAAACTGTTAATTTAACTAAAGACATTTGGAGTGATGATTCGAATGCGGAAATTTTTAAAACTTTTAAATATAAAAACTATGGAAAATTCCAAATAGTTTATTCTTGAGAAATAAAAATGTGTATAGTGATTTTTTTGATTTATCAATTATATATAGAAACATCAATGCTTATTAATTTATTATCTGAAAGCAGTTTATAAATCTCAACAAATATAATTAATAGTTGCGTCTTTTCATTCATAAATTTTCATTTATGAGTATATACATTTTATATGTAACTTTTACCTTTTATGATTGTGTCTGTTTATTTGTATCTTTTCATTTATATATAAATCCCTTTTAATGTAAATATATATTTATAAAGAAATGCAATTTACATTGTGACTTTTCATTACATCTTTTTAACACAAATATTTCGTAAGCTATTTTTATCTATTTTAACAATTTTAACAATTTGTGTCTGTAACTCTTATTTTTATATATTTTATGTTTGTGACTTTTCATTATATCTTTTCAGTTACACTCTTTAAAACATTTATATTCACTTTAGAAATATGTTTTTGCAACTAGTTTTGATGAATTCACAATTGTGTTGTAATGAGTGTCGATATTCAATTCTTTAAAATTATTTTACAAAATTCATCATTTTAAAAGAAGTACAGTTTCATAATTATTAATCTATTTTTTCTATGTAACTATAATTTTATGGTTATGGTTATGTTTGACTTTTCATTACATTTTTTCAACTATACCTTCTTTTCTTTCATTTTCAACTACACCTTTTAAAATCTATTTATATCCACTTTAGAAATTTGTTTACCAATTGGTTTTGATGGATTCATAATTGTGTTCTAGTGAGTTTTGCTATTCGATCCTATTAAATTTAATTTATAAAATTCATCATTTTAAGGTAAGTGAAATTCTTATAATTATCAATATAACAAAAGACATTTCGAATGATTGGTATCAATGCAAAAATTTTAAGAAAACTTAAATATAAAAATCTAATAAAAATTCTAAATATTTTCTTCTTGAAAGTTTAAAGTGTGTATGGTGTTTTTATTATTTATCAATTACATATGAAAATTTTTATGGTTATTATCTGAAAGCAGTAAATATGAGTTGCATTGCATGCAAACAATCTCAACAAATGTAATATATGGTTGTGTCATTTCATTCTTAACTTTTAATTTATGAGTATATGTCTTTTATATGTAACTATAAATCTTATGGTTATTCTTTTACTGTATTTTATATATATAGAGAAATGCAATTTACAATTGTGACTTTTCATACATCTTTTCAATCACACATTTTGAACTCTTACCAATTTCAAAAAAGCAATATACAATTATGTCTATTTATTCGTAAGTTTTCATTTATGAAGAAATGAAATTTATCGTTATGACTTTTCAAGACATCTTTTTAATCATAGTTTTTGAAATCTATTTTTATCCACTTTAGATTTATGTTTTCGCGTTTGGTTATGATGAATTCAAGATTATATTCTATGTTTTTTTCTTGTCACTCAATTCTTCACTAAATAAATCAAACTACATCATTTGGTAAGATGCAGTATATGTCATTTTTGCCAGTTGATCTGCTTCAAAATTACAAAAACGAAGGATAAACTTGAAAGAAACTGAAATGAAATTTGGGAGAAGACTGGAAATATCAGCTAATATTCCATAGATCTTCATAATCTTCTTGTCTTGATTTATTGCTTAGATTGAAGATAGAGAATTAGATCTCAAGTCGATTCTGGTTAAACCCATCAATTGAGCTGCTCTCAGTGCCCTGCGAATTGCAAGGGCTTCTACGACTAGTTGAGTGTTGTTATTCTATCATTTTAAAACTCTTTTACAAAATTCATCATTTTAAAATAAGTGAAATACTTATAATTTACCAACTTCATCAAAGACCTTCTATGGTTGTGTGTTTTCATTGTAAGTTTTTATTTTTTTGGAAAATATATTATACATTTATGTATAAATATAAAAAAAAAAAAAAAAAAAAAATTCA
>WJSH01002618.1:393466-405818 GCA_009757365.2 Lepidium campestre
GAATATAAAACATAAGCTAATCTAGATACATAATAATTTAAGTTTTCAGTTTATTTTTTTTGTTTTCTCTTGTTTCAATTTTTAACATAATTGTAACATATTATATATATCAATCAAGTGTTGTAATTTAAGGAACATGTACATATTATTGTAATTATAGGTAGTTACTTTCTAGAGTCACAAAGATACATAGACACAATTTTCACTTATTCACTTAGTCACAAATATGAAGTGACATAAATCTTCACTAATAGATTATGTTAGTCTCTATTTATATTGTTACTGTTCTAATCTAAACACAAGTCTTTTCATAAAAATAAAAATTTATGTTATTAGTTTTAAACACTTTATTTCTTTTTGTTCAATAATTAAATATTATATTAAGGTTATTATATGTATAACATTGTAGGTGTTAAAAGTTGCAACTCTTAAAAAAGGTTCCCTAAAACAATCTCAATAAATGTAATTCATGATTGTGTCATTTCATTCGTAAGTTTTCATTTATGAGTATATGTCTTTTATATGGAACTATAACTCTTATGGTTATATTTTATACTGTTTTTTATATTGAAAAATGCAAATTATAGTTGTGACTTTTTATTACATCTTTTCAATAATAGCTTTTGAAATATATTTATATCTTCTTACCAATCTAAAAACAAAATCTACAATTGTGTCTATATATTCGTAACTTTTCATTTATGAAGAAATGCAATTTACAGTTGTAATTTTTTAAGACATCTTTTTAATCACATATTTTGAAATGTATTTATATTCAGTTTAAAATTCTGTTTTCACGTTTGATTTTGATGAATTCAAAATTGTGTTATAGTTAGTGTCAATATTCTATCTTTTTTAAATTATTTTATAAAATTTATCATTTTAAAATAAGTGAAATAGTTATGATTAACAATTTCACCAAAGACCTTCTACGATTCTGTCTTTTTATTGTAATTTTTTTTTTTGAAAAATGTATTCTACGGTTATGTACAAATACAGAAAAGACACAATTTATCATGTAAGAAACACAACTCTTCACATAAAGGTTATGTTTACTCTATTTAAATCATTATTTTAAAAATATAAAACATAAGCTAATATAGATTAGCTTATGTTCTAGACTTAAATAATCACATAATAAGTTAATGCAATGTGGAGATTGCATTGTTTGAGTTTGATTTTATGAAAGTACTAAAAATATCAATTTATTGTTTTGGGAAAATGGACAAAATATTACTGAACTTACGCGAAATAACCAAATTAAGCTCGAACTACAAATTTTCCAAATTATATATCAACTTGCGTTGACTAAGCCAATTTGGGATCAAAGAAAGTCAAACTTAACACATAATTAAGAAGATGAAGGTTTTTGTGATTTGTTGTTTTTTCATCTATTTTGTTTTGATTGGAGTTGCAAATCTGCTTTGAGTATGGTTTATGTCGATTCTTGTCATGGTTTGTTAAGTATTCTAAACCTTAATGGTTAAGTATTGCTAAGCATTTCATGATCGATTGATCCTATGATTCCCATTACCCTTGCAAGCAAACTGGCTGGAGAATCATTCTGGAAAAGAACCTGCAATAGTAACACAATAAAAAAAAATGGCTGCACCTTCTTGTTGATACAAATCAACAACGAAATCAGAAATTTTTGAAACTCCAGAGACATCAATTATGTTGTTACCTTTAACTCCTGCAAAAGTTAGTATAAATGAGACAAGTTTTTGAAATATGATTGTTTTATAGCCCGATATTCAAGTCCCGAAGTAATAAAACACACTTGATGCATTAGAACTATTAAAATGTGCACTATAGATGTGACAAATGTCGTATCCCTTCAGATATGAATATAAGTCTGTGAAAATGCAGAACTTACGTTTCCTGTACACAGTTCAGCCAAAACGCATCCAAGAGATCACACATCTATCTTCATGTTACGTTATTGTATAAATAAGAGTACTTTACTTACGTTATTGTACTTCAGGTCAAAGATGACTTTGAAAATTCAAACAAGGTTTTAAACCATGAAGCAAAAGTATTCTCGTAAAAAAATTAAACTTGAGATCTTCAAATACATGAGCCTCCTTGTGATCCTCCTGCTCTTGGCATTGCATCTTCATCATTGTCTGATTCCATTGCCTCATGTATGATATCATCTTTCCAAATTTCATCTCCACTATCATCAATCTCATCATTTGAATTGACCACTTTCCTTCCATATCGATTTTCCAATTCCAAAGCTGCATCATTTTCACACAATACGACATCATTCTCTTGCTCACCATCTTCAGCATCAGCGAGTTCGTAGTTACACAAGACCTCTTCATCATTTGATCCAACTTCTGTCGTTCCTAACCACTCAACGACATCACCTCCATCTTCATTCTCAATGGTGGTTTGAATTTGTCCTCTCCGTCGCCGAGCACACCTTGCTGACCTTTGTATTCTCGATTTAAAAATAAAAGATAAGAGATTGAAGAAGAAAAACAAGAGATTGACAAGAAGATAGGAAACAATCGCTATATGATATGCCGAAGAAAAAAATTATGATTTTAATAATTGACGTTAACGTTTAACTAACGTCAATTGACATAGTTTAATTAAGTGTTAAGTTTGACTTTCTTTTATCCCAAATTTTATCCCAAATTGGCTTAGTCAACGCAAGTTAATATATAATTTGGAAAATTTGTAGTTCGAGTTTAATTTGGCTATTTTGTATAAGTTCAGTATTACTTTGTCCATTTTTCCCATTGTTTTCTATTTGTTACATACAAAGTCGGATTTTGCTACCTAAAATATTCGTCTGTTTATTATGTCTATTCATTTAGAATTACATCCCCTTATTATCTTGTGTGCGTTTTTTTACAGTTATAATTTAATGTAGATTTTTTAATGCATTTTTTATCATCTATTAAGATGTTAGATGTTTGAGTGGATCAACAATTATTAAATGTTGGGATGTTGTATTATGTAAATTTTAAATATATTTAATAATAAAAATCAAAATATTTTAATGACTTAAACTAAAAGTTTAGTGATATTTCAAACTATTATACAGTTCTGTTTAAAATCTATAATAGTCTTTTTATTGGTAAGACATAATAGTTTGTTTTTTTTTAAATATGCATTTGTTTTTTTTATGTTTATTCATTTATAGTTATGTGTTTTTGTATTTTGTGTTTGTTAGAATTATGATTTTAAAATATGTTTTTTTTTTTAAATGCATCATGCATTAAATGTTAGATATTAAAGAAAATTAATAAATTATTAATAACTGGTTTGTTAATATAAATTACAGTGTGATAATGTAAATTTTATAATAATTCAAAAAATTCTAAAATTTGTTTTTTAATATATGAGTGCCGCGCGGTTTCCATTCCTAGTATTAATTAATAAGTCAAATGAAAAATGGATTAATACATTGGTCCATTTAAATCAGTACTAGTCTACCAAAACAATAAGTCTTAAACCGTTTACATCAAAATGATAACTTAACCGTTTACATAAAACTGATAACTTAATCTATCAATCTACCAACTTAACCATTTCGCTTCTTCGATTTTCTTGTAATCGTTGGTTTATAGCTCAACCTGTGATCTTTTATTCCTCTTTGTTGTCTTTTTAGCTTGATTTGTCTGACTTGTCCCTTCTCCATATACTACCAGCATGTTTCTGGGGCCATCTTCTTCTGCTACACTTCCAGCACCAGCACCATCAGCCAGGGACGGATGCAAGAGGTTGAGTAGTGGGGCATGTGCCCCATACTCTTTTTTCTATAAAAAAATTTCTTTCATTTTTTACATAAATTTATTTATATTCAATTAAGAAAATAAAAGTCTAAAGCCTTATATAATACATAGAAAAAGTGACTCAGTCTAATTTATTTATAAAAAAAAACTAAAAGTCCACACCAAAAACATAAGAATATAAAACAAAATTATTAAAACTGAAAAAAGAAAAAAGCAAACAGCCATATTGCTAAAGTTAATCTTTTTTCAGTTAAATTATATTTTTCTCTACATTTTTGTTTTCTTCCAAGTTTAGGAAGAATCGATATTTGCTAATTGTTTTATAGTAATTTAATATAAGATTTTTGTTAAAATTATATACAAAACACATATGAAAGTAGGATAAGTTTTTAAGATTTTCTTTACGTCATAAACTTTATTTTGAGTTTTAACTATTATAATTTTTGGGAAATTTCTTTTGATACAATGTGCCCCAGACTAAAAACAGTTCTGGATCCGCCACTGCCATCAGTATGCTCTGAGGCCCTTTTTCTCATTTCTTTCACATGATACTTCACGTCTGTCAATCTACCATTCATTGTATCAAGCATGTCATGTATTTGCTTGAACCAGGAGAGCATCATTTCCTTCATTTCTTTCTTTTTGCGACCCCTAGAGGTCTCACCTCCATTCTTTGTTCGAGCCTCTATATCATCAAGGTGCATCTGTTTGAAGCATATTTTTTCCCGAAGTCCACCAGTCGCCTAATCCATACATCAACAATAGGGTCAAGCGCATCTTCTTCTTTGGGAATCTCACTAATCAGATCTTCTTCATCATGGGTTGCTTTCAATATGCTTTCAATCCTCTATAAGTAATACATAAGCAATACCAAGGAGCATCTGTTACATAAGCAAATAACAAATAAACTATTGAAGTCAAAATAACTAGCACAACAACAAAAATAACTAACCTTCGTTCTACCAAGAGTTTTGTTAATTCTTGAATTCTAAATCCTTTCATCTTATACCTTCTGAACTTGGACTTGCACATTCTAGGGCAGTCAAAGAGGGCATCCATAACCTTAACCCGAAACCCCTCCATCATTTTCGTTATTGCTTCAAATGCTAGAAGCTGCACCAAAAATACAAAAATATAAGGATAACACATTGATCCAAAACTATCTAAAACAGAAAGCACACAAATCATAGTTATAACATACCTTTAAAGAAACAAAAAAGTAAGAAAAACTAGAACTCGGGTTGGCAGCATTGTCAAATAAGCTCATCATCCACTCAATTTCTTTTAGATTTTCAAAGAAAGACAATCTCTCCCATGGGAATGACACACAGTCATCAAGATTAGTGACAATCCGCCTAATCAAATGGTCAACATAAGTTGCTTGTACTCCTCATTTTGAATTACCTTTGAGGATAGACGACAAGAAATAAAGTACCGTCATCTTCAAATTGTCCCTTAAATAGATCATCATAGACATGAACTTCTTCTCAATGGCTTCTTGAGTCACTTTAGCTTTCTTAAAGTGCTTCTCCACAAAGTTGAAATTGCCTATCTCTTTGTAATTGTTGGGAAACTCATGCCAATGTAGACCGGACAGATGGGTGTGTTCTCTCATCGAATACCGGATTGGTACACCGTTGACAATGAACCATACTTCATTCATCTTCTCAGTTCGAGCCAAGCGCACTAGAAATAGCCACATTCCCATCGACCGGTGGTTTATATCCCTAGGCATATAGAACAAAATGACGTAACTGAGGATTCTCATAGAACCACTGCTTTTATGGGTTGTCTAACATCTTCTCAATGTTTTTCAATGTCTTTGTAACATAGCACCGTGTTGCGATTTTATTTGTCTTTGTGTACTCCGTCTAAGGAAGGTACATAGCCAAAGGTGGTATCAGTTATGTTGCTTCATTATCCAAATCCTACAATCATCCAAAACAGCTTACAAATCAAAAATACAACGACTAATAACAAATCTCTTCAACGGTGAACAAAGACAATATAGAAAGAATTACAAAATACTGCAAACTACTCCAAAATTATGAACAAATATTACTATAATCGGATCAAAACTGAGACAATACCCAAACATATATTACCATAACCAAATCACCTTACAATTAAAAATAAACAAACCAATTTCCAATCTCATCAACAGTTAACTGATCCATATACCAAAACACATAGACTTGAAACAAGATGGATTCTAATTATAGACTTTGTCAACTATCATATCAAAACTGAGACATATACCAAAACACTTAGACTTTCAAACAAAATCGATTCTAAATTATAGATTTTGTCAACACATAAACAACATCTTCACCAAATCGACTTAGAAAAAGAAACACATAGAATCGACTATGTTTACAATGTCTATGACTTAATGAATAACATCCCTCAGCAAAATAGATTCTAAATTATAGATATTCTCAACTAGACTTTGAAACGGAAACCAACTACACCTAGACTTAACCAACTACACCTCGACGCTTCAATTACCACATTTTGTCAACTAGAAAAACTAAAATTGACGCATAGAATATGAGCTACAGAGGGGTCTACGAGCATTATTTCTAACACATCTTCTTCTTCTTCTCTCCTTGGTTGTTCGCGAGTCGTATCACGAGTTTCCTCTTCATGTGGGATCCCTTGTTGTGCCGCTTCTCCTTCTCCTTCTGATACTTATTCTCCTGTTGATACTTCTTGTTCTTCTCCTTTTGATAATTCTTCTACTTCTTATCCTTCTGATAATTCTTCTACTTCTTCTCCTTCTAATAATTCTTCTACTTCTTCTACCTCTTCTTCTTTTTCTACTCCTTCTACTACTTTTTTGATTTCTTCTTCATCTCTTTTCGAAGGAGGATCCAAGCGTACTGGAGGAGTTTCGACTACTACAACAGGAGCTCTTCTCATATTTTTTGCCAAATTCTTCGTTCTCACCATTCTCATCAGAGGAGATGAATAAATCAGAAATCGCCTTTCACGTCTCCACAAGAGGATTGGATTTTACGAGATGAAACGAGAGAATGTAAAAGTTAGGGTGTCAGATTTTTACTGGTTTAATTTTGGGATTTTTTACTTCTGATTTAATTTTGGTTTTTTTCGGTTATTGAACTTTTTCAGGTCTTAAGTTAAACCAGAAGTTAATTTGAATGGATCGACATTTTATGAAGTGGTAATGGGTTCGGGTGGGTATTTTTGGTTGGGCCATATAATTTTTTCCAAGTCAATGGACACATAAGTAAACAACCTAATTTTCTATATCCAATCGATTTAATTAATTCAGCTAAATAACAAGAGAACTTCTGAGAAAATTTTCGTCCAAAGAAGAGCTCATGAGCCATTCATCCCTATGAAGAATCATTTTTATACATATTCACAAAATTTGCAAGTGGTTGAATATTTTTAATCTCCCCAGTAAACCATAATTGAAAATTTTTCATGAGATAGAAGATGTTAGCTTTGTTGATCACAATGTGACTCTGAATTACAACTTGAGTTAATTGTATCTTTTGTTTTGCGAGTAAAATTTAAAAATGTGTTAGGAAAGTTGTCAAATAATTTTTTCTCAATATGCATCACATCAAGATTATGTCAAATTAGATGTGTTATCCAGTATGACATCTCCTAGAACATACTATGTTTTTGCCAATTATGAGAGTCACTATATCCTTCGTTCAAAATATTCACATGTCTACATCATCTACATTCTGTTATTTTCTAAAGTCCAAAAATTTTCACCATCTAATCAGTAAAAAATGTTTGATGGCAATCAAAGCATCAAAATTTCCATTCATGATGTAGTTTAAAAGTGTCAGTCTTGTCTATATAATATCGACAAGTCAATCTTTCATGAGTCTATATCCAAACAACATCTCATATGTTGGACAATCATTTATAGTCTACAGTAATACTATTGGTAGAGTAAATGTTTTTTGTCTATGCTGAAATATCATGTGATTGCATTCCAATTATCCAAAGATCTTTAAATTCTTCAATTACTAGTTGCAGAAATATATTTACACTCCATTTTGGATGATTTCGTCTTGGCATAATGATAGCAAAAAAACATATATTATGTCTTCATGCACATATCTGGTGAGATCATATGGAGTAAGAATTATGGGTCACAGAAAATAATTGCTAGCACACGATTCAAATGGATTAAAGCTATCAATGCATAGTCCAAATTAATATTTTTGTTTTTAACATCAAAATTGGGATAAAATCTCTAAAAAAAAATTTATGCATTAACATCTAAAGGATGTTCCATTTTTACATTGTGGCATGTGTGATTTTCATGCGAACTTATATGTGGTTCTAATTTTTTCGACAAATACAATTTATTTAATTATTGTTATTTGGAGTTATAATATCCAGTTGTATGGAATACACTTTTAGATCTTGATGAATAATCCTTCTTATAAGTCTTCATAGGTTTATTTCTCGATTGCTCACAAAATTTACAAGTGGTTGAACCTTTCTGATATTTTCAGTAAATCATGCATTCACTTCAATAAACATTAATCTTTTGGTATGACATACTCAACGTTTGCATCAACCTTTCTCTTTCATAATAACTCTATTGAAAAAATGTGTCAACAATTTTACAAATATACTCCAAAATGTCCTTCATTTTAATCTTCATCACAACATCATTCAAAGAGATCTTTGACAATACTGCAACATAATTATCATATAATAGCTCACTTTTTGAGTTTAAACGGTTGAAAAAATATCTAGCTTCCAAGGTAGGAGTTTCAACTTCACAATCCAAATTAGGTTTTTTGCAATCTTTATATTTAGAGGGTTCATCAAAATTTTCACTAGTTCTAATAGTTAATCCATAATAAAAAGTGAATTATTAGTAGTATTTTGGTGCAGCGTGGCACCAGGAAAGCCATGATCCACGCAGGTCTTAGCTCTGATAGGCCTTTTATACAGTTTGGTCCATTGATATGGGCTTTTATTGTTTCAGTTATTGAGTCTGTTTTAATTTGGGCATGTTTCTTAGGGCATTTCCTTTTTGCTATTTTTGTAGGTCATATATGGATTCACTTTGAGTCTTGTTTTTAATTAGGAAAATAACAGGCCCATGGTCCATTAGGTTTAGGGTTTCTAGAGTACTCCTAGAAAAACCTCTAAATATGTAACCCCTTGCATCAATAAAAATCAAAGCTTAAACAAACATCAAGGAGTTCCTTTTGAGAGAGATCTCGAAACCCTAATATGGAGTACCTTTTAAAACCCTAGCCGTCGTTTAGAGATATAATCTCTACGAGACTAGAAGCCAGGTCTTATTGGTCTCTCTTGAGATCGATTATTGAGATGAGTCTTGCACAAGTGAATCTCTAGTTCTTTGTGTAACCAGGGTCCCTGTAGATCTACATCAGATCTATAGGTTGAGCTTAAACCTATCCATCGATTCTCCACCGCCGCTTTCTCATCTCTTCATCCACACCGCCACCTATACTCGATAGATCTCTCTTTAAGATCTCCTCTGTCAAAACCCTATTTGTCGTCGCTGGTTCGCCACCACTTCAAGGAAGAGATCTAAAGGCTTGATTCAATTCGCCTTCTAGATCTATCTATTTAGATCTCTCAATAGAGATCCGCTGCAAACGGTGCTGCGCTGCACCAGATTGGTATCTGAGCCATCTAGATCGACTTCTACTGCTCAATTTACGATCCCCACAACCAAGGTAACACAGAGCAACCCTAGATCTGTTTTTCTCTTGTTAATCAGATCTATTTGTGTGATGATTCGTGCGCGCAAAGAAGCACAACCACCGAAGGTGTCCGCCATGGACTCCGTTGATGTTGATGTTCCGCTGCATCACGTCATAAATCAGCTTGCTTTGCAAGAATCTTGTGTTCTTGCCACTCTTCATGGCATAAAGGACAAGTGTCGTAGTGTACCTCTGGAGTACACGAGTTCTGCAACGGTTGCAGCCCCACCGCCGCTCGTTGTAGCTGCCCCGATTGTACACAAGCTGCCCGTGAGTGCGATCCGTCTTGTCCCGCTTGTTGATAGTATCAACAATAAACAAAACCCTACCAAGAGTAAGTGCACTTCTCCCACTTCCTCTTTGCTGTTAGGTAGGCCTTGGGTTGATGAAAACCCTAGGAGAACAAGGAGTCTTCCTCCTTTGGATGTGTGCGATAAGCACAAGGTGAAACTCGTGGAAGACAAGCAAGTTTACAACCATAAGGAAGAACCAGGAGGAGAGCGTGACAACCAGTCAAGTGCTGCTGACCGTGAAGCCTTGACACACCATAGCACTCTTGTCTGTGAAGCGTGCTGCCCTGAGAGATCGAACCATCTTTCTAATCCGAACCGCGAGGCATCCTTGTTCACCACGCTGTGTTCAAGTGATGGAGACTTTGATCAGCCCTTATCAAGGGTTGTGAAGGAAGACCATTCAGGTTGGTTGCTGGACCAGCTGACTGAAGATGCTGAGGGAAGAACCATGAATCGTGGATACCAATCCCATGGTTCAGATCTGCTCAAAGAGGAGCTCCTTGTCGCCAATCATCTTGTGGTTGAATGCAAGGATCACATCGATCCAAGCATTAAAGAGGATGAAGGTGAACACCTAGACCCATTGAGGGTTTGGGATCGAGAAGGGATTGGTTGGAGGCTAGCTGGCACACCTCAAACCCCAGCCACCAAGGCAAACTCAAGAGATGCTTTTGAGAAACTTTCAGACGCGGACAGAGAGGACATACGTGTACTCTTTGACACTTTCCGAGTGACTCAAAATGAAACTGGTAACGATTTTTACTTCTGTGGAATCTTGACTCAATTATCTAAATTTTCGAACTTGAATTATGTCGAAAGGAGTTCGAACTGAAAGTTACAGACGTTAGAAGTTGGCCTATCTGCATTAAGTCTGACTGCGTGTCACAACCAAAAACAAATCAGCACAGCCCAGCTGAGCGAGAATTTGCACTTTGGACCACTTGGGAGTTACTTTTAGGTCTTTCATGGTTCCAATAAGCCAGAGAGTCGAAGGAGAATCCATTAGAGCTTCAAGATACACCCAATCTTCTTGAATGGGTCAGATTGGTTGCAATCACATATTGGTTTGACTGTTGTGCAGGTAAGAGCTTCACATGGAATGAAGCAACAAGAGTTTTCGTGGAAGCCCTGCATGGCATGTACAAGAAGGAAGAGCCGCCAAATCATTGCATGATGTGCGGAGAAGACCCATGCTTGATTCAAGGACGAATCTTTCAAACATAGAGGGATCTGGTGCAGCATGCTATCAGGAAAGCCATGATCCACGCATGTCTTAGCTCTGATAGGCCTTTTATCCAGTTTGGTAAATTAATATGGGCTTTTATTTTTTTAGTTATTTAGTCTGTTTTAATTTGAGCATGTTTCTTAGGGTCTTTTCTTTTTGCTATTTTCGTGGACCATATATGGATCCACTTTGAGTCTTGTTTTTAATTAGGGAAATAACAATCCTATGGTCCATTAGGTTTAGGATTTCTAGAGTCTTCCTAGAAAAAAAGCCTATAAATATGTAACCCCTTGCATCAATAAAAATCAGAGCTTAAACAAAAATCAAAGAGTTCCTTTTGAGAGAGATCTCGAAACTCTAAGAGGGAGTACCTCTTAAAACCCTAGCCGTTGTTTAGAGAGAGAATCTCTACGAGACTAGAAGTCAGGTCTGATTGGTCTCTCTTGAGATCGATTATTGAGTTGAGTCTTGCACAAGTGAATATCTAGTTCTTTGTGTAAGCAGGGTCCCTGTAGATCTACATCAGATCTATAGGTTGAGCTTAAACCTATCCATCGATTCTCCACCTCCGCCTTCTCATCTCTTCATCCACACTGCCATCTATACTCGATAGATTTCTCTTTGAGATCTCCTCTGTCAAAATCCTAGTTGTCGTCGATGGTTCGTCGCCACTTCAAGGAAGAGATCTAAAGCCTTGATTCAATTCGCCTTCTAGATCTATCTATTCAGATGTCTCAATAGAGATCCGTTGCACCATATTTTAAATTAATTATTATTATTTATAATATTGTAATCCTTAGAATAATTAAACATTATGTAGAAATTAATATATAAAAATACTCATTATTACATAATATTATATCATTTGACGTGATCAGTGTGCATGATATGACGCCTATATATATGGCTCCTAAGATGAGCAAACCTTATAGATCGCTCCACATCTTCTCTATTTAATCTTTAATTACATCGGATTTAATTTTCTTTTCATGTTTATCAAGTATATATGTGTGTGAGTAATCTTTCAGTGAGTTGAGGGCATAGTAGATTTCAGGGTTTGTTGACGTATTAATATATAAATTGCTAAGGTTGCGCGCACATATTAATGCTAGGTTGATTTGCCTTAATATAAAAAAATTTAGAAACTCAAGACTTAACGATAATAATTGAATAAACAAAATTTAAACAAAATCCAATATCAAAGATTATTTTGAAATTCAATTAACAAAAAAAAAATCAAAATTCATTTATTATTCAAGTATGTAAAATGAAATAATAAAATAGCTAGATTTTTAGAGATATATATATATATATATATATATATATATATATATATATATATATGTT
>WJSH01002618.1:405829-471877 GCA_009757365.2 Lepidium campestre
CATAATTCATCGACATCTTGATATATGTATCATCGTTTTCAGAATCTTCATTACATAAGAGTTATAGGTATATATATGTGTTTGCATGTATAGTTGCATAAATGTAAATTAATAATTTACTTTTCATATTCTTGCAATTCACTACAATTGAGCATAATATTTCACTACAATTGAGCATAATATATCTATTGACAATTCATTTGTCTTTATCAGATAACCACACATTATTTTCATTCTCATTTCCACATCCAACATGCGTAAATGATAAGCACAAGTTTTAATCTTAGTGCTTAGTACTACCGCAAGATTAACAATTGTTATTGTGGCATGTTAGGGTCGAATTCATAGAGAATATTACAATCAAGGATATCTTTCACAAGATCAATACTAGTCTGAAAACCAGCAAGGTAACTTTCAAAGAAGTTACTAAACCCCTTGATCTAGCGCAGCCAGCTGTTGTTCCGATGAAAGACTCGCAAATGGAAAAAGTAAGAGGTATGATTCAACAGATCACTGCTAATCAAAACGTGACTGCTATTGAGCTCAATCAGAAGGTTGATCTGATGTAAAACAATTTGAACGGAAGATTTGAGATACTCACTTCTCACGTTAAAGTTCTGGATAATCAAGTAACTCAAACCGCTTCGACATCTCAACGCCCACAAGGCATTCGTCTGAATATATCCGATCAGAACCCGAAAGGGAAAGAGTTCAAATTCTCTCAAGCAGTTAGCCACTCGGTTAACTCGCCTTCCCTCTCACCGAGATTCGATATGAACGATTCCTCGTATTCTATTGATGTTGAAGACATAGATGCATAAGATCATATGCGACCAGACGTCCCGTGCAATTTTCAAAGCTGATCAGAAGATGATCCAGAAGAAGCCCGGGAGATGAACCAGAAGAGAGCAATATTATGCAGATGTGTCCGGAAAATCCATGCATTTTCTATAACTCATCAGAAGAACCTGAAGAAAGCGTGCCAATAAAAACTGATGACATCTCTACTGGTAGCAATGATTACTCGAGATCATGTAGAAGCGAGCAGCCTAGTCACCCAATAGGTAGACTAGCTTGTGAGAATGCATAAAATAGGCTTGAAAAGGTAAGAATGTACATGCAACTGAATGAGACCCCCTTAGGAAGCCTACACCATTAGAAATAGAGAATCAACTTAGAGACTTAGAGCATAGCTTAGGTATAGTTAATTTAAGTCAAGTTCTAAACTTTGAAGTGGATATATATATGATTGCTTGATGCGAGATGAGTTTATATGTGGATTACGATCACCTATGATTTCATAATATGACTGCATTTTAGGCCATTTAGCCTTGCATTGAGACTTAGGCTTCATCACATTTTCATTTTTAGACATTTAGCTAGATTTAGTTTCATATTAGGATTAGATATCTCTAGTAGGTCATGCATTTCATTTGCTCTATTTTTGAGGGTTTTTCATGTGTTATGCACATTGTTGGGAATGCTGGAATAACATGACAAAAGTTGGGATCAAACGAATTCGCATGGTTACTTTGCTGATTGGATTCATCGGGTATGTACCGGAGGAATCGTGCAGATGAGCTTAGCAAACCATAATCATGTACGGATGAGCTTAGCAAACCATTGTACCAAAGAGTTCCACATTTGAAATTTGTTGACTTTCGTCAATGAAAGATTGTTAAACTTGAGGTTCATTAAATTTTATGAAAACTGATGTCTTCCATATAAATTCTAGATCAAAAAAATATTGAACACATTTTGAATTCATTAAGCTTCAATTTCAATTTCATGTTCAGCTTTTAGAATTCTTCCTTGTTTTTTTTCGTTCCCGCCAATTGTTCTTCACGATTTGGAAGGATAACTTGAAGATTCAACTGATCGATTGGACACTCGATCTTCTCTCTATCTTCTCTTCTCTTTGCTTATCATGTTGCACTTATCTTTGTTTGATTTTGTTATGTTTTCAATGTGTTGAGTGTAGTTGTTTAGCTACGATTATGGATTGATATGACTATAGATGATTTAGATATTTAGGTTTAGCAATTGGAACTTAGATTAGATATTCTTTTTTCTTTGATGAGTTTTGGTATGTTTCAGCTTAATCACCTAGAACCAAGAACCTTAGACATATAATCGCCTGAAAAGTATTTGATAATATGTTCGAATAGCCGATTAAATGCCTTGAAAAAGTTAGCCAACAGTAGTTAAAAGTAATGCGTGCGGTTACTATAGAATGTGTGGTTGTATACTCGCTTGCTTAGATAAGATTGATGATAGTTTAAATCTGTTTCTAAGTATGTGAAGAAGCTATTACCACAACAATGGCTTAGTTTATAGACTAAACATCTAGGTTAATGGATTAGCCTTTTAGCAGGTTGAAACGATTAATTGCTAGCTTATTTTCTCTAAGTTTTTGGTAGTACACGATCCAAGCTTCTTTCGAATTGTTATCTTAGTTTTCATCCTTTGCATTGCTCTGTTTAGCTTACATTTTAGTTTAATTTGTCGCTTTTAATTTATTTTGTTCTTATATGTTCACATGTTTGAATGTTATCATGTTTGTCTTCCTAGATTAAGATTTGTGTGTATTTTCTGTGTTCATATACAATATTCTCTGTGGATTTGATCCCAACATGCTACAATAACAACTATCAATCTTGAGATAGCACTTAGCACTATGGTTAAAATTTGTGTTCATCATACCGAAAGTCTTACATAGGCTAAGGCACATTAGGTGGATTGGAGATCAAAGGCTAAGGAGATGAGCTAAGGCACATTGGAGAGGACAAGAGTGGAGGATGGACATGGAGAAAATGAGTGAAGGTTGGAGTTGTGAAGCTAAACCAAAATGAAGAAGGAGGAAGTTGAAAAGGAAGGACCGCCCTGAAGCAAGCCAAGACCAACCGGATCGAGGGCGAGACCGACCGATCCCATGCTGCAGAAGGCCTTTTCATCTCATTTTAAGTTGGGTCAATCCCGGTTTGTCCCGGGTTAGACCCGGTTCATTTCTAGGGTTTTTGCTACAGTATAAAAGGTCAAAACCCTTTGGATTCTAAAGGAGACAAAGAAACATTTCCCTTTTGAGTAGTTTTTTCAAATCTTTATCATTTGGATCTTGTTTGAGAGATTTGAGATTTGAGGAAGAACCTTGAAGAATCATAGATGGATTTATGAGTATTTCATTGTGTCATCAATCAAAAACAGTTTCTTCTTAATCCTTTCATTTTTTTCTCTTTTCATTATGGGTTTGTTTGTTGTTTATGTTGAGATTTGCTTAAGTATGTGTGAGTAGTCTTCTAATGGGTTGAAGGGTAGGTAGATTTAGGGGTTTGATGAATGATTCTTGTTGCTAGGGTTGTTAGATCTGTAGATCCCCCACTTAAGATGTCTTTAATGCTAGGTTTAGCTTGATCAAATAGTAACCTTGATGGTGGGAAAGACATCGCCCGAGAGGTGTTCGATGAAAGTTATGAAAGAGTCTTTTTGTGGGCTTTCCTTCCCTAACCAATGAGAGTTGATGTTAGGGTGGAAAGTGGTCTTTGTGAGCTTGTTTGTTAATGCTTGTGGCTGTAAGAGAGCAAATGAGAGTTTAGCTTAACCTATTGATTGCATATGGGTCAATGCCATGAGAGTGGGTTGATCTAGATTGAATGAGTCTCATGCCCTAAGATGGTTCTTGTTTGTTGAAACCCTTGGATTCTTTGAATTGTTTGTTAATCTCTAGATCGATTGCCTATCCTTAGATCAATTGCTTTTAAATCATTTATATCTTGTCCTGTGTTTAGTTTCTTTGCTTTCATTAAGTTGTTACAAAACCAACATATTGTCTTCTTTAGCTCAAGTTGATTCCTTGGAATCTCATTGTGTTAATTCTAAGCTCTCTGTGGATTCGAACCTCAAGTGCTTCAATGTCATATTTGTTCGTGCTTGTTGATTTATTTATGTGTTTGAAAAAACAAACATCAACAGTCCACTCCGCCTATGGGCAGCGGGAGCTGCATAAACCACGATCAAATGTGAGATCTCCACACACAAAACTACACTTGCATGAATAAACTGATCTGAAGAACGGAAAATCGTCAGATTACCAACTTCAGAGCGCCATAACAACCAAAGACCACCACTCTTGCCTCTAGCATCAACCTGGTGAAAATTATCAAACTCCAACCCCTGGCAAATAGTATGTTCTCTATCACCACCAGCATGGGTCTCGAAGATAGCAAGAACATCAGTACTAAACCTCTTCAACATATATCGAATCAACCTGCGGAAATTGGGTTTATTAGCCCTAGGCAATTTCAGAAAAGAAAATTCACCATAGAATTATTAAAACAATTGACAGGACCACCGGGGACAAACGTTAGGCTCCCAACACCTCAACATTCCCACCATCAGATTCATCTAACATATTCAAAGCTCCACCCTGACTCGCCACAGTTGGACTCACGACCGCATCCATTATAGCTGCTGCAGGAGAAATAGGCGTCAGGTGCTGAAATTCACTTGGTGCAATAGCAATTACAGTAGCTCCACCACGACCAGCTTCCTCGGACTCAATACGCATTGGTTTACCCGACTTAATAAGCTCCAAGTCTCCTTTAGTTGTTCCAAAAACTAAACTCTTAGATGGTCTTAAAAAGGTCGTGCTCGCGGCCTAACTGAATTCGATCCTTTGGAACTAAAGATGAACTCAGATTTATCGCCCAACCGGTCAGCACTCGTAAGAGGTTTAACATGTGACTTAACGATCGACTTCTCCACTGGTTTCGGAAGCAAAACTTCATTCTCCTTATTATTAAAATGACTAGACTTCTGCAATTTCTCCACAGCCAAATTCTCTTTATCAACAAGCTTATCAAACACATTTGATAAAGGAATATTACCATTATTCCTATTAACTAATAAGCCCCAAAAATTCTGAGTCGTCATGTTGCCAGCACTACCACTCACCGTACTCGCTTTGCTAGGTGGGCCTGAACTCTTACGGTTAGACCGTTTAACTATAGTAAAACCATCATCCACAACCGATTGATTATTGATCACTAGTTGTGTCTCCTTACTCGCAAGAACCTATTTTTGATCACGTTGAACATTAGGGCAAGACTGGCCAAGATGACCATAGATTCCACATCGAGCACAAATCATAGAAAGGCCTTTATATTCAATCAAAAACCGTTCCCCGTTTACAACGATTGTACCCTTCAATGGTTTACAACACAAATACGAGCAAAACGACCATACTCCCTATAGAGTGTTGTAGAATAAACTCGAATAGGTTTTCCCACACCCCTCACAATCCCCAAGAGGATTCTACGATGATAGAGATTCACCAGAAGATGAGACAAGCGAATCCAGACCGGCGTAGTCACAATAGTATCCTGAAGAGGATCAAAATCCGATGACCAGGCCTGGACCATTAAGTAGCTACCGAAAACTTTCCATGGACCCCCTGCAAGAGCCGCCAAATATTCCTCTTCCACTTCAAACCTCACCATAAAAAACTGTCGTGGAAGATCCATGACTATCATGGCTCCTTTAGGTTGCCACATCTAGCGTATTTGGGATGGCTGCGTCAATGATGAAACAAACTAGCGGCAACAGGTTCGCCGAGGTAGACTAGACAATAGATCTATCGATTGGTGTCATTGATGGATGAAACCACTGTAAACAATTGGTAAATTGGGATGTACAGGTGAATCACACTGTGGTAGTAAGAAACATGTGTAAAAATCTCTCGCTAGTTTCCAATTCACGTAAATCCCATAAGGATCGATTTTGCTGGGTCACCACTGACATAAATTTTGTAGGAAACAATTTTCCGAGAGAGATCTTGCTCCATAGCTCTTTTCGCGAGAGAAAGTGGATTCGAACTTGAAAATAATAGAGTATGAGCGCAGCGCCAAGATTAGTGGAACAAGGAATAAGGCATAAAGGCATGGTCTACAGCCGATCGGTGTCGAAAACCGTAAAAACTACGGCATTAGGGAGAAAAGTCCCTACAATACACCAAAAACCGACTAAGAAAACAAAGAAAGAAAGAGGGTATAGGAGAACATAAAAGAGAGACAAACATCTGACGCCGACGAGCAAAGCCACTAATGGTAGCAAAAGAGGAAAATAAAAAGGGGACCTCGATCAATGGGCAAGAGAAGACACTGAAAACTTTTGTTCTAAATAAAGGGGTGTTATTGATTTATGTATTTAGATAGAGTTATGAAGATTTAAATGTTATTAAGATTCTAGTGTTATTGAATCAAGATTTTACAAAACTCTATTAAAGTTTGGTGTTATTAGTTTACATATTTGTAAAAAGTCTTTTAAAAATCTTTATAAGTCTAGAGTTATTGGATTCATGATTTTATAAAGTCCATAAAAGTTTTGTGTTATTCAAACATTACCAAAGAGTCTCATATAGTTATTGAATTAAAATCTTGTGTTATTGGTTTGTTGATTCTATGCATATTCCTTTACAAAATACAATCTTCAAAAATCTTCAAAAGTATTGTATCTTGATTGTATTCTCAAAGTCATTCACTATGATTAAAAATATATATAATTTTTTTAAAAAATAAAATAAAAAAGGAATCTGAAAAAAAAATAATAATTAATAAAAAGTTTAATTTATAGTAAAATTTGGTGTAATTTATGAGTTTTGTTATATATACTTTATAGAATATATAAATAATAGAAAATAAAGTAGAAAGTTTTATGTTACATTTCAAATATATTTTGTACACAAAACATTTATGGATATAAGAATCTATAAAAATATCTAAAATTAATTAAAAGCCTCTGAAAATCTTCTACAAAACTAATTAAAAGTCTTTAGGTAATCTTTAAAACTCTACAAAAGTATGCAAAACTTTAGAAATCTTCATTACTTTAAAGTCATTAAAACTTTTTTAAAGTATAGATCCAATAACACCCCTAAACTTATTTTAATGAAAATTAAATTTAAATATGTATGTTATTAACCATTACATTTAAGAAATACAAAGTTAATTTTTTTAGATTGTTATTATTAGGAAAATTTACTAGACTATCGCAAATATTATGATTAATTAATAGACTAGCACCCATACTTTGTTGAGAATTTGTTGTGTTATTAAAGCGTAAATACCCTTAAATGGTAGTGGTGAGAAAAATAATTACGGTTATGCCACCGCGTTGACCATGGTTGGCAAAGTCAGCAATCGGCGCTGAAATGGATACATAATTATAAGTATGTAACATATTTACTAGATATGTGACATATCCTCAAAGTATGTTACATGATTTGTAATTGTAACTATGTTACGCACTTTTTAATTATGGTACTTATGATGGTTGTAACTACATAATTAAGCTCAATAAGTATGTGACATACTTTTTGTGGTAGTTAGTACATAGCTATACTAACTATGTAACATAGTTTGGTACAATGTAGGTAAAATCTGACTGTAAGTATGTACCATATTGTTAACAAAAAAAAAAGTATGTACCATATTTGCTTGTTAATGATCACATAATTGTTTAAGAATGTACCATAATTTTTTAAGAATGTAACACACGTTATAAATTTGTAGTATACTTACTAAATCTGTTACGTATTTACGAAAGCTGTAACATATTTACGGTGTTATAAATATGGTACATATCTATGTCGGACGAGTACATTTTCAATTTGAGCTCGTGTTGCTATATATTTATGCCGTTAAGAATTTAATTACTAGAATAACCCAATTTAAATGGCTACATATATTGTTGCGTTGATACATATTTTCTTGGTATTTACATATTTAACTTATCACATACTTACATGTGATGTAAGTATTTATATACTTGTGAAACATCTATTTAATTTCGACCAATTTATAGTCTATTCAAATATTATGTTCCAGCCCCCTATTAAATTTCTGTCAGCTGAAGCGTGAACTGTTTTGGATAGGGCATTATTTTTCTAATTTAAAAAGCCCAGAAATGCTAACATGGATAGGTAAAAGCACAAATTTTAGAATTTTATATGGACAGAGACCAACCATCCAAAACTGTGTAGGCGAAACAACAGTGACACTTATGTCAAGCTCACCAAATAATTCACGTGTGGCAACTGTGAGCATGTGAGAAGTGTGGTCAACATCATTGCTTCATCCGGCGAGTGAGTAACTATTAAGAGGAAATTGTTTGTACAAGATAAAGATATTAAGTGAAGACAGTGAATTAACTGGTTTCTTCTGTTAAGAACATAGAAGGAGAAAAAATGAACTGACTTCGATAACGCAGATTTCAACTCTGGAACAGATTTTAAGCACTGCACGATGGAGTTCATGTAACAGGTGTTGCCAAGATTGACAAGGCCAGCACTATAAGTCTGTAACCCTGAAATCAATTGTAATGTTTGTCAGTTTATAGGACAGATAACCAAATTTTCTGACTATATAAACAAAACAACATCAGGTTTTACAATGCCTAGCACAGAGTTGGGTTTATCTTTTGCTACATGATGTGCACTAACATTGTAAAGTAAGCAACAACTACCAAACTCCAAGAAATACACTGATATGGCTTCCTTGTTAGACTGCAAAACTGTTACCAGCCTAGGTAGTTTGTTGCAAATTGTAACTATTACTGCTAAGACAAACTAGACTTTACCGCGGTTACTGAAGAGATGACAGTTACAGAGAAGCTAGGCGAACGTGTATGTGTGGGGAGTTTGGGACTGTCGAATTATCCTTTTCTCTAGGTCTTTTTCATATGATTCCATAAAAGGGATACACAAGGCTCATATCACACACGTGAAAACTTATAACCAGCACGTAAAAAGAATTACCAGATTAGTGGCTTGTGCTTCTTCAGGAAGATCCTCTGCCAAAACGATGGGATTCTCGGGAGCTTTCACAATTTCATCTGCAGTTCCCATCATCATCAATTTTTGACCCTACAATGAACAGAAAAAAAGCATAATTTCAAATGAGGCAGTTGAGGAAAAAATAAAAAGAGTGCCAAAGAATGCCAAAAAAAAAAGAAGGGAGCTTTACATCTTTCACTCCAATAGCGGTCTGCATCATCCTGCATTAATTGAAAGAGATAGACGTTGTCATCAATATCTTACAAACAATTAACGAAACACAGATCCCAACAATCTATAAAGTCCAAATTACCTTTAAGAGTCCACCTTGAACCATAATTTTTTGCCTTTCTGGTGGAACTCCAATCAAATCATACAACTGAGCCTTGAAAACATAAGGAGTCAGGCTAACATCAATCTCGATATTGAAGGAGAAGTGAAGAAAGAGGAAAGAACTTTTCAAAAACCGATTCTCAATGCTTAGATCAAATTGATTACAGAGTTGTTCAATTATAGAGTAATTACATGGGAGACAAAAAGGACAAGAGGCATTAAACGATGGTATAGCTTGTCCTTTGATTCAGTCTGCAGAATTGTAGAGTAGCTCAAAACGATTTCCTAGAATCAGTTGCTTAGCTGGCTCTGTAACTTTTTGTTTACCTTTATCACGTTTGTTGACTGATTGTGAATCCTTAATGGGTTTGATGTCTGATTGTGGATCCTTAATGGGCTTGATGTCTGTTTGTTTTTGAATGTGTTGACATTGAGCTTGGATTCCTCTAATACCCCCCTGCAAACTCGAGGTGGGACGATTCGCAACACCGAGTTTGAAACGCAGATCGACAAAGCTAGACCTTGGCAATGATTTAGTGAAGATATCGGTCAATTGGAAAGCTGTCGGAACATGTTTGATTATCAGAGAGCCCTGCGCAACCTGTTCTCTTGCATAGTGGTAATGAGTGGCAAAATGCTTGTTCCGATTGTGTAAGTCAGGATTGGCTGAGAGGTGCACTGCCGACAAGTTGTCACAATAGAGCTCAGCTGGTTTTGGTTGTGATTGACCCATAGTCTTGAGAAGATTGAAAATCCATGTTAATTCTGCAGTGGTATCAGATAGAGCTCTATATTCTACCTCAGTAGAGGAACGAGAGACTGTTGGTTGGCGTTTAGTAGACCACTATATGATGTTGAATCCAAGGAAGGTACAGAATCCACCGGTGGAGCGACGTGTCTCGCGGCAACCAGCCCAATCACTGTCACAGTAAGCCCTTAGTGTCGAGTCTGTATCTGATTCGAAATATAGACCCATCTGAATTGTCCCTTTGAGGTAACGCAAGACCCTTTTAAGGAGATTGAAATCTACAACAGATGGTTGCATCTTCTGACATACGTAATTAACCGCAAATTGTATGTCAGGTCTTGTAAGAGTGAGATATTGCAACTTTCCAGCCAGGCTTCTGAAAAATGTTGGCTCTGCAAAGAGCTCATCTTGGTGAGGAATGCGATCAAGTTGAATAGGCAGTGGAGTCGACATGGGTGAGCAATTCAACATTCCAGCTGCTTGTAGAAGGTTAGTAGCATATTTTTCCTGACTTAGAAACAGACTTGTAGGTGTAAGCTAAGCTTGAATTCTTAGGAAGTATTGTAAAGCACGCATATCCTTCATTCTGAAATGCTGATTGAGTTTGTCTAGCAATGTGTTAATGAACTTATATTCATTGCCAGTGAGTACCATGTCGTCTACATAAAGCAGCAAGAACATGATACTTTGACCACGGAGATAAACAAATAGAGAAGGATCACTAGTCACATAAATGAACCTAAATTCAAGAAGATAAGAGGTAAATTTGTCGAGCCATGCCCTTGGGGCTTGCTTTAACCCATATATGGCCTTATGTAATTTGCACACATGATTTGGATAGGCTGGCTTTTCAAAACCCGGTGGTTGTCTCATGTAGATTGTCTCATTGAGATCCCCATGTAAGAATGCATTCTTCACATCTAGTTGTTTTATGTCCCACTTCTCAATTACAGCTTGATGCAAGACCATTCTAACTGTTCCTGTTCTGACAACTGGACTATATGTTTCCAGAAAATTAACACCTTCTTCTTGTTTATAGCCTTTGACAACTAACCTTACTTTCAGTTTGTCCAGAGTCCCATCAGATTTTAGTTTGGTTCTGAAAACCCAACGACTACCCAATATGTTTACATCAGGTGGTGGAAGCTCGTAACTCCAAGTGCATGTCTCAAGGCATGTATCAATTTCTTCTCTCATTGCTGAGTTCCAACCAGGATGATTCAACGCTTCTTGAATTTTCATGGGTTCTTTAGGTATGTCTTTAACAGTGAGAAGAGCATACCTTGGATTCGGTTTTACAATCCCTGATCTAAGTCGAGTTATCATTGTGTGACTGTTGGTTGATGCAGGTTGTTCAGTTGCTTCACCAGGTTGATCTGTAGTTACAAGTGGAAACTCTTGCATAGTGGACCTATTTGTTTGATCAAAAGTCTGAGATCCAGAAGTGGAGCTGCAGCTTTGATCAAGAGTCTGACCCACAGAAGTTGTAGAATTTTCAGAAGTTGCAAAATTTTCAGAGCTAGACATGATGCTAGCCTAAGAATCTGATATTTCTGCAGTTGAATACATTGCAGAAGTGTCTGCTATTTGATGATATATTGGCTTGACAAAGAGTTCTTCCATTGGTGCATTAATGTATAGCTTTTGATGTATAGGAGTAATAGGAGTTTATGACTGTAAAGCTTTAGATAGAGCTGTTGTAGCTTCAGACTTAAAATCTTTGTATTCATCTCTGTAAGGAAATCTATTTTCATCAAATATGACATGTCTGCTTATATATAAACGCCCTGAGGGAGGATGAAAGCATCGATAGCCTTTATACTTCTCATTGTAACCCATAAACACACAACAAAGACTTCGGATCAAACTTGTTATGTTGGTAAGGTTTTAAGCATGGGTAACATGCGCAGCCAAACACCCTTAGTGCAGAGTATATCGGTGCTTGTCCATTCAGACTTTCAAAAGGACTCAACATCTTCTCATGGACGGAATATGGGAGTATGTTGATCAAGAAGTTTGCAGTAAAAAATGCTTCAACCCATAATGAGTGAGGGAGATCTCTGTGGAATAGCATAGACATACCAAGCTCGGTGAGGTGCCTATGTTTCCTCTCAGCAATTCCATTTTGCTGAGGTGTATGAGGACAAGAGATATAGTGTTTAATCCCACATGATTCAAAGTGTTTACGCATCTGTTTGATGACAAATTCACCACCTCCATCACTTTGAAAAATGCTTATTTTACTGTCATATTGATTCTCAACCAGTTGTTGAAACATTTTGAAAATAGCAAAGACATCTGACTTCAATTTGAGAGGATAAAACCAACAGAACCTTGAGTAATTGTCAACAAAACTAACATAATATCTGAATCCTTGTTCTGATACAATGGGTGAAGGTCCCAAACATCATAATGAACCCTCTCAAAAACTCTAGAAGCTTGGAAATCCGATTTTAAGAAAGAAAGTCTGCATGATTTTCCAAGTTGAAAGTACTCACATACAAACTGAGACATTTTATTGAAAGTAATAGCCTTAGAAGCAAATAGATGTTGAAGAACTTGTTGGTGAGGATACCCCAGCCTCAAATGCCAAATCGAATCACTAGTGACTTGTTGTCTTGGTGAATAGAAAGCCATGAACTGAGGATTCTTCAACCGATACAACCCTTTAACCTTGCTTCCCTGATTGAGAAGCTGATGGGTTCGCTTGTCCTTAACAATCACAGAGTTAGAATCGAATGTAAAGGAGCAAGGGTAGTCATCTGTTACCTTAGAAACTGACAACAATGATTTAGCAATTTTTGGACAAACTAACACATTATTGAGAGGAAGAGTACCTTAGATAGTTGGAAGAGCTATGGATCCCACATGAGTGATTGGTAGGAAGTCTCCATTTCCCACCATAACTAAATCATTCCCGTTATAAGGTTGAGAAGATTGAAGATTCTGAGTGGAGCTAGTAACATGATGTGTTGCCCCTGTATCTGGATACCATTCATCTCCTGTGTGAGTGTTGTTATCTCCAGCCCTTATTGCAGCCATAGCTTCTGCACGCTCATCTGGTCGATAGGCATGATCAAACCTCTTGAAGCACTTGAAAGCAGCATGACCATATTTCCCACATATTTGACAAGTGGGACGAGTATCATTTTCAGGAAATATTTCTTGTGTAGAGTTTTGCCTACTGTCTTGCGAGATTTGTTGATGAAAACCACAACCCTGAGTAGAGTAGTTGCCTCTGCCACGGTTTCCTCCTCTATTATGTCCACGACCACGTGAATTGTTGTAGCCGCCACGATGAGTGTAAAAGGCTTGGTGAGGAGAAACTGCAGAAAGCTCATAGCTTTGGAGTTTTTCCTCAAAGCCTGTGAGTTTAAAGAAAGCATCTTCCAACGTGGGACCAGGAAATAGATCCATAGCGTTTTCTATCACTGTGCAAATAGACTCATATTCCTTGCCTAACCCATTTAACACTCCATAGATCTTTTCTTGCTCATTGATGGGAGCTCCAATGGAGTCAAGTTGGTCACATAGAGATTTCATTTGAGAGAGATACTCAGTCATGTGATTGTTACCTTTTGTAGTGGTTTGAAGTCTCCTCTGCAGATCCAAACGACGAGTAGCTGAAACTCTGTTGTATTTCTTGGCAAGAGCTGTCCAGCATCATGAGAAGACCTCATCCCATCCACTACTCGCAGAGCATTCTCGGTGAGAGACCCAAAGAGCCAAGCCATAACCAGTTGATCATAACGAATCCATTTGGTGTAGTCTGGGTTGCAGGCTTCAGTTGTGGTTTCACCCTAACGAACAGTTACAGGTGGAGGAGGTCTCGGAATGTCTCCAGTCACGTACCCAAGTAGCATTTGGCTGGAGAGAATTTGTTCAAACTTTTGTTTTCATAAGAGGTAGTTGTTGTCATTGAGTTTTAGTGTAACACACTGTGAGATGGTTACAGCAGGTGGAGAATCAGCTTGAGCATCCATGGCTCTGATACCATGAAGGAGAAGTGAAGAAAGAGGAAAGAAGTTTTCAAAAACTGGTTCTCATTCATTAGATCAAATTGATTACAGAGTTGTTCAATTATAAAGAGTAATTACATGGGAGACAAAAAGGATAAGAGGCATTAAACGATGGTATAGGCTGTCCTTTGATATAGTCTGCAAATTGCAGAGTAGCTCAAAATGATTTCCTAGAATGAGCTGCTTAGTTGGCTCTGTAACTTTCTGTTTACCTTTATCATGTTTCTTGACTGATTGTGGATCCTTAATGGGTTTGATGTCTGATTGTGGATCTTTAATGGGCTTTATGTCTATTTGTTTTTGAATGTGTTGACATTGAGCTTGGATTCCTCTAATAGATACCTTCAAAAACTTTCTTTTGCCACTTGATGCTTACTATTAAAATCAACAAAAAAAAAACCACAACAATTAGGGTAAAAGAAGTCATTTATTACCCAAATGACACAAGCTTCACCACTAACTCCCGAAAAAGTTAAAAACCTAATTATCCCCTCCTTCCAACGGAGATTAGAGTAAAGGAGCATAACAAGAACCAAAACTCTTCCACCGGTGGAGTCTTCTCCATTGCAAAAAGGTAGTCAAAACGAGTACACAAAGATCAAATCTGAGTTGAATTGGGAACCTTACAAAATGATGAAACACAGACAATTGGTAAAAGCTCGAAGATATAGATTTAGCAATCCTCAGAAGTTTAACAAACAAACACAATCTAGAATTTGTAGAAAGGAGAGTAAAAGAGAAAACAAACCCTAAATCCAGAGAAAAGAGTGGAGAGGGTATAAGAAAGAGATGAAAGTTTTTTTTTGTTCATACTAATGGCATTTTCTGTAATTAAATCAAAGCATTATATAAAAATGGTCTTTTATCGCAAATAATATGGACTATTTTTTGTTACTGCTATTCTGAGTAATAAATCCTAAAATTTGAGCTAGATCTGCTAATATTCACTTATTATTATTTTTAACAATCAGAACATTACTCAAATTCCTTCAAATCTTAAATAATATCATATGAAGTTTTGGGGTGTAACTCCGGTGCAAATAATATAACTTAACTCTTTTTTAGATGATACGAAAAAACTTTAGAAAACAAATGGTTAGATCTAAATAGTAATGTTAGTGATTACCTTATTTTGCTTTATTATATTTTTATTTTTATTAGTCACTACATTTCTGATATAGATGAATGTTTGTTCTCGGATGCTGAACTATGGATACTCGATAGAAATGTTTACGATCCTCATAATCATCGTACATTTTGTCATTGCTGGTATAGACTCAAAGACCATTCTTGAATTTTGAGAATGGGCTTTGGGCTTGGCCCTTACATGTTCATACTCATAATATAGCCTCCCATATAACTATAGTCCCTTGATTCACAAGACGGGGCCTCAATTCGGTCGCCGGAAAACTTCTCAGCAATATTTTCACTTGTTCTTTGTCCTGAACCACCTAAACCATCGTCTAGATTCCACAAGCTGTCCCACAAGTGACTTTCATCGATCATAGAGTGGTCGGATGAAGTAGGTGCAACATTTTGAGGCATAGTAAATTGGTCACTGAAAAAACAAGTTGGGTAATACAAAGAGGAAGCCATGTTTTGTTCAGTGTCCAGATTCATGTCGTCTCGAGACACTAGCTGAGATGGTTGATTCTGTGGTTGTAGTTGCGGTTTAAGATCAACTTGTTGTTTACGAGATTGAGTTCTTTTCACTTTGTCTTGCTTCGAAGAGGATTTTTCTTTTTTCTTGTAATGTGTTCTCCAATAATTCTTGATTTCATTATCTGTTCGTCCTGGTAAATATCTTGCTATTGTAGACCACCTACAAAAAAAATCATATATTAAATGATCATGACGTATTTGAATTAGTCAATAAAGTAAAAGAAGGTATCCAAATACAAATGTGTGATAAAACAAAGTGAAAACTTCTTGGTACAAGTTAAGAGATGGTAACTAGAACTCTGGGGTGATATTATTGTTTCTTTACAGAAAACCCATTTATATAATAAAATTATTAATTTAAATTGGTAATTAATATGTACAAGTTTTGATTTAAATGATTTAACTTGGTAATTTTTAAGTAATATTTTATTTTGGACAAAATGTTTTCAAAATTTTACAATGTAAAACTATTCCACTACAATTTTTTTTATTAATACGTAATATTTCGTCACAATAACACATATTTTATCACAATATAAAGATATTCTTACGAATTTGTGACAATTTGTAAATAGTTGCAATACAAACGTCAGAAATGTATATTGGTAACAAAAACGTCACAATATACTTGTGATGAATAAATATGTAATATTTTCATCACAAATTGTTACAGAAAAGAGTCACAATGATTTATTTAAGTTCTTAATAAATAAAATTCATAATAAAATTGTATATAAACGTCATAAATTATTGAATAACGATCATGGTGTATTTAGTTTTAAAACTACTGAATTTAAAGATAAATTATTTATGTCAAATGAAGAGATAACTACACATATCATAAGAAAAAACCACGTGTTAGCTTCACAAAGCTTCCTTTTAGAATAAAAATTTTAAATATTATAAAATATATTAATCTAGTATGTAGGTATGAGTCAAGCATCTATTATTCAATTGTTATTTGTTAAGAAAAGTAATAGGTTAAAACGTGGTTGATACAATGATGTGTGACATTTTAAAGAGGTTTCCTCTATCATTTTTTTGTTTTTGGATCTAGTCGATTTGGAACAAAAGTAATATTCTAACTAAGTTTAAATCACCCGAAATATTTAAGAAATTAAAAAAGTATAGCTTACTTGTTACCCCAGAGGGAATGAAGTTCAAGGATGATTCCTTCTTCTTGAGGAGTGATTTGACCTCTCTTAAGCCCCGGCCTTAAGTAGTTTACCCACCTTAGTCTACAGCTTTTTCCACTCCTATTCAACCCTAAATTTTTAATCCAATGAAAGCAAAATTGAGAAGAGTATTAAGAATGGGTTTGGCAAAACATGGATTATGTAAGAAATTTAATGCAAGTTGATGATTTTTATCTATATAAAATGAATATGATCCTTTCCTATATTAACATTATCTTGACAAAAATATTATATGTAAAAATGTTCTTAAACATATCAAAAAGTCAACTCCAGAAAACAAGGAATCAAAAGATCATCTTTTTAATTTCTTAAAAGTTAAACCCCAAAAACTTTCCACTTCACTTCCTATTTATAGATTGACAAAACATGAAAAAAAAAAAAAAAACAAGAAGGAAATATATAATCAAGAGCTTAATTTAGTCAACCTTACCCCATATATACACATATGATCTCACTCACACACTAATCTTTGTTAATCTTCATAAAAGCATGTGTTAACTAATTCTCTAATCTATATTAAACTTCCACTTACGAAAATACCCAAATAGAAAGAAGATCCAATATGTTTACTTGATTATGATCTAACAAAGGTGAAGATCAAATTAAAATTAGTTACCAGCACACTTAGCAACAGAGCTCCATCTTCCTTCACCATGACAAGTAACATACTCTGCAAGAAGCTTGTCTTCTTCAGGTGTCCATGGTCCTTTTCGACATCCTTGTTGTTGTTGTTGTTGATAAGGATCATAATCATGCTTTTGATGATGGTCCTGAACTGCCCAATCAAACATACTTGCTCAATTTCCAGAAACTCTCTCCCACACAAACCAATAATACAAAAACTTTGTGCTCAATTTGCTCTTCTATGTGTATGTTTTTATGTTTACGTCTCTGCTTGAGCATGTGCGTGTTTATATAAATAGTATGTGTATCTTTATATATGCTTGACAACAGTCACTTCTTACTTTTAATGTGGGTGTTTGATTCTATATATTTTTTTTCATTTTTTTTTCTTTTCTGATTTATGTGAGTAAAATCGGATGAATCCTACAAATCCCACGAAAAAAGTTCGTCGGACACTGACATATCATATTAAACATCTATATTTAAAAGGACCGGGATCTCTGACACAATGTTAGTGAAGACCTCGCATTATCAAACTAAATCTACAACCAATTAACCTAAAAGTCGTAATCAAAATTCTGAGCAGAAATCGATCTCTACGAATTTATGTCCTAAAACCTAAATTATTATCTATCACTATGAAAATATGAAAATTTTCTTTTCGAGAGGAATCAAAAGTACCACTAGACCACAAGCGTGTATGCTATATCAATTTACTTTAGTTTAAAACTCTAATAATTAAACATATATGTAGCATATATATTAGTATATTATCATTAGCCTCATTAATTGTAAATTTTTTTACTCAATCACGGAAACAATCTTTAGAAGCCACTATTATTTGAACAAGTGTCGAGACAAAAACGATAACCAGCTCATTAGTTTCTTACCCAATTAAGTTATTACAAGTACCCTATTACCAAATCCAGACTTAGATCCGTACAATATATTTATTCGTCGTCACACATAAAAAGTTATTCTTGAACAACAATGTTTTGTCTTTGGGCAGTTAAAAAAGTTTCTTTGACATCATCACAGAGACATAACATTATTCTGGATTCAGTTCTTTGGGAAAATATATAATTTTAAAATATTAGTGGGTTGTCTTTATTTTTTCGAAAAGAACTTATAAGCCAGTGAAATCTCAACATCTGTGTGATAAAATAATGTGAAAGGAGCATGCTTTAAGTGTAATTTCGTGATTACTTTATAAATAAATTTTTAAGATATAATTATGCTCCAAATAATGGGTGTAATGAAGTGTATACTTAATCGGGTAATATAAAAATCAGAAAATGCTTTCATTACAATAAAGTATCGATGACTCACCTTGTACCATGTGGCCTTTCGACCATATACATATTAACAACATTTATGGCAATATTAGGGTTTTCTTGGTCTGGGTAAACCAATTCAACCAAAGATAAAAGATTTTCTTTCTTCTTTTTTGTTCAGGAATCGAATTTGAAAACTAGTTACTTCCCTACTCACGAAATTTAAAGATGATGAACCAGTTAAATTCATTTTTTAGAATTCTTATTTTTCATTTAATTATTAGAAAACATTTCTTGTGGTTTTGGATATTCCTTTTCAAAAACTTATAACTTGAAGATACATTCTAATGAGTAGCAATAAATTCTCTGGATATTAGTTTTTGGAAAAGTAGGTTATTGTTAATTTTCTGAAACTTTATTGTCTTTAGTGTTTTTTGTCAATAATTAGATCGATAAGTCTCATACCTTAACGCCTACTCCCTAAAACCTTTTTTGATCTTTCACATGTAATGAAAAGTAGTGAAACCCATAATACTAAAACTATTAGTTATGCCATAGAATAAATGAGATAAAACTACAACTATTAATATAATACTATTTAAAAAGATAACTATAAAGTTGCAATACTATTAAGACTCTAAACGACTAAAGCTCTAAACGACCATATATATTAGAAAAAATTCATATTACGTAAAAGTTTATGTTTAAGTGCACTAGTTTGCTTTATATATACATATAATATTTAAAATATTAATTTATAAGATATATTTTTATTTTACGAGCATATATGTAAGTATTAAACAATCAGCTACAAATAAATTTTATGGATATCGTTTGTAAATAAAAATAATAGTACAACAAAACATTTTACATGAATACATGTTGGAAAGAATTGGTAGTTCAAAAACAATATTATATTATATTATATATATATATATATATATATATATTAGTGTATATATTTTTATGTTTACATAGTATATATGTTATACTTTATGAGCATAAATGAATTCTAAATAAATACCTGTTAGAAAGTATTTATAAACTTTAACTAAAAAAATATTTATCAAAACCAAAAAATTATTCAAAAAATAGTATTACATATTTAAAATAATTACCTTATAAACATTTGATATTTGTAAAGTTATGTTTCATATTAGTAATAAAAATACGGGTCCTTGATATTTGTTCATCACATGTTATTTACTTTAGACGGGTCATTTAATTAAATTAATAGTTCACTTAATAAAAACATGTTTCATTTGATATTACATGTCATTTAGTAAAACAAGGGTAATTAATTTGATATCACAAATCATTCGATAATTATAATTTATTTAATAATTACATGTCATTTGATATTTGATATTCGATAATTACGATTATATAATTTTTATGTTGTTATATTATAAAATAATTTTTATATTATATTATGTTATATTATATATTATTTCGATATTTATGTTATAATATCTATCTTATGTTTTTAAATTATAAAATAGTATTAATACGTTTCATGTACATAATAAAAAAAACAAGAAAATAACTTACATCCAAAAATATTAAGCAAATACTAAAATCAAAAAGATTCTTAAGAATAATTAGGAAGGAGATAATTTAAATTTATTTGAGACTAATTTAAGACGGAAAAATGATGAAAAAATAACAAAGTATAAATTCCAAATTTTAAGATTTAAATTAACATTTTTTGAAATTGAAAACAATAAGTTGAGCAGATTAACATAGGTTATATCATAAAAAGAAAAGAAAAAAAACATATTTGGATATATTTGGGTAATCATTTGGTTATCGGATAATATCTGATTCGAACCGGTATTCTAAAGTAAATGACCAGTTCAAACCATAATTTTTGGTTTAGTTCCGGTTCGGATCTTTGAATCTGAATATTTTGTCTATGCCTAGATAAGAGAGAACTAATTTTTTAAAAACCTGATACTACTTACTCAATTTTCTAATCATCTATAGAAAACTTTTGAAGCATCTTTCACCGTAAATTTCGAAGTATATTTTTTTGGCAATGCTATTTAGATAAGCATGGAAGACAAAATCTTGAATGACTAGGATGACTTTCGCTATAAAAAACAATATTTGAAAAGCTATATTAACAAAGACCACACGTATGGACAACATTTTTTCAACAATTATGTACAACAATAATTCGACAAAAATTAAGTACCTTTTTTGTCAATGTCTTTATCTTAACTTAAGAGGCACAGAAAAGATGGCTAAACACTGTATATACAAAAGGCTTTTGATTGGTTTAAACAAAAATTACATGAAGTATGACTGAGAAATGCAGAGCCAACCAGTCGCCTTTAATAATTATCAGTGATTTTGTTGAGATCTTCAGCGAAATATGTAGTTACGTTGTTTTTTTTTTGTCACTCAGACTTCATTAAAACCTTAAAATAGTTGGTTGATTACAACACTTAATGCATCCTTAACAAGCCTATCCAATATACTATTGAGTGATCGAGAGAGATAACCGGTGATATCCCAGGGATCCCCCTAAATCTCTGAGATTGATTCGCCCAAATTCAGGGATTTTATCATTGTAGCAGAATCAGATTGAATATCAAGTTCTTCATAGCCTTCATCAATGGCCTATTCGAGAGCCGCTTTAATAGTGAGAGCTTCAGCAGCGAACAAAGAAGACACGAATTCCACCGTGCTTGACACAATTACGATATGCTCTCCATTCACCGAGAAAGTCCAGCCGATGCCCGCCATGAGAGAGGATTTGTTCCAAGCAGCATTTGTCGAGCAGATGATACTTCTGTAAGAAGTTCAATTTGACCAAATCTTGGAGTCTTTAGATTCCTTGTAATGAGTATGTGATAGTGTAATTACATGTCAAAATTGAAGTTAGTATGAATGAGAAATGAAGGTACATTTGGAAAATATTATTTCGGTAATAAACCTAATAATTATTTTATTTTCCAAAATGTGGTTAAGTTATTGTTGAAATATTCAACAATTATTTTTTCTTAGTTGTGAATTGTGTAACCACAAGTGAATTCATACAAGGATGAAATAAGTGATTTTAATATTGATAATTAATTCCTATAACTCTTTTTTTTTTCTTATGTTGAATATTTGGTTTATATAACCAAGTGATTCATCTTCTCATTGGGAGATAAATGGAGAAACAACAATGGTGAAACAACAATGGTGAAACACACAAAATATCAAAAAAGGCGATTTCTTTTGCGCCGCCGCTCATGGAGGGCGTTTCACCTCCTTCTCTGGTCCACTCCACCACGCCACCTCCTCATCACTCCGTCTCTTCTCCGACAGTACCGTCTTCTCCTCCTCGTCAAGCTTCATGAGTTTCAACAGTCACAGATTCCTCCACTGCTATTACAGATTTCGATCTTCATCTCTCAGCTGTTGATGGTGTAGTCACAGCGAAAATTCCGGTGGAGGTCCTCTCCGATTCATCTCTAATTTCATCATAGGGCACTTCATTGGAGATTCACCTCACTTAGCTAAAGTTCATGATGCTGTAAACCGGATTTGGCATTCAGAAAAGAAAAATCTAAAGATTGATAAGTGAATTTTATTCGGAAAAACGCAGTATTGTTCAGAATTGATGATAGATGGTGCGATCTTGATGCAGATGTTCCTCTAGTGGCATATTGGAGATTGGAGATGTTCCTTTAGTGGTCTCTCCTTGGTCTCCTGAGACAACTTCTTCTGTCCAGAATTGACTTCACTTCCTTTGTGGGTCGACTTCTCCAGTGTTCCTGACCATTTCTTCTCATACAGGGGACTCAGTTTCCTTGCAAGTACAATCGATAAACCAATTAAGTTACATCCTTCAATAGAGAAATGTTTGCGGTTGGATGTTGCTCGAGTTATGGTAGAGGTAAATCTCAAGTCACCATTACCAAAACTAATTGCTTTGCCTGTAGGTTCTCATGAGGTAACTCAAATTATGGTATCATTTCCATGGCTGCCACCGAGATGTGATGGCTGTTCTAAATGGGGCCACATTCAGAAAGATTGCAGTGTCTCTAGCAAGGAGAAGCATGTCTCAATTCTTCAAAAGGGCATGACCCCATCACTTTCATTGCCGTCTGTTACTGTTCGAATCATGTTATACATGTAATGAAGTCTGTTGGAGGGGATACATCTACCAGTGGTATCACATCTAATGCTATTGAATCAATTCTGGCTGGATTTCACCTTGGTTCAGGCTATGGTATTCTTGGTCTAGGTTTGAATACAAGCAATTCATTTGAGAGTATTATAGTGGGAACATCAGACAATGGTTATGTTATTGCTTCAATATTGCCTTCAGTTATTTCACTTGAGGGTACAGTAGTGAAAAAATTAGACAGGGTTATCCATCCTTATCTCAGGGTTACAACTAGAGATGAAGTACAAGCAGAGAAATGGGTAACTGTTACTTGGTCAAACAAACCATCACCCTCAGGTTCACAGAAAGTCTCCCCATCTCCTCCCTCCCCATCTCACTTTACAGTTCTTTATGATATTTGTGAAGAATGAGAGATTTTGGATTCAGTTATGCCTCCAGCATCTTCAAAGGCTCGTTTACCCAATTTGGACTCCGTTGGACAACAACCTACAAAACCACGCCTGCAAGAAAAAGAGGGCAAACACAAGCAGTTAAAACCTATAATTGTGTGGATCTTGTACTTCAGACAAGCAAAACCGCAGCAAAAAAGCTTCCTCTAGGAAGCAATGAAGTCCTTTTTTGCATGGAACATGCGTGGGTTCAATAAGCCACGCAAATATGCAGTGATGCGTAAATGGATTGCAGAGAATAAACCAATGTTCGGATGTCTATTGGAAACACGGGTTCAGGAAGTTCACCACATGGCAATCTTCGGCTCCGTCTTCCCAGGATGGTATGTTTTACCAAACTACACAGCTCATAGATTAGGGCGCATCTGGTGTTGTGCATCAGATGCAGTCCGGGCTACTCCTCTCCACATTAGTGTGCAACAAATTACTTGTGGAGTAAAAATTATTGACTCATGAGAAATTTTTATTTGCACATCAGTCTATGCTTCAAACTTTGAAGCATATCGTCGTATTTTATGGGATGAGATTGAAGCTATCTCTGTCACATATAAGCACTTAAGCCTTCCATGGATTCTACTAGGAGATTACAACAAAATCCTATAAGCTAGTGAGCACTTTGGATCAAGGGATTATCGAGTGGATCATAATGGCATGGTTGATTTCCAAACCCTTGTGACTAATTGTGAGATGCAGGATCTGGTATATCAGGGCCCACTTTTCACATGGTGGAACAACCGACAAAGAGACCCAATTGGAAAGAAAATCGATCGAGTTTTGATAAATGCGGAATGGCTTACAAGTTTCCCTCAGTCTTATTCTACTTTTACAGCAGGAGGAATCTCTGATCACTCTCATTGCTATGTAAATCTCTCGACTCCACCAACTACCAAATGTCAAGCTTTCTAGTTCTTTAACTTCTTGACATCACATGCTGATTTTTTGCCTACAGTACAACAAGTTTGGGATAATACAACACCTTTGTACCACTCTCGACTTGCATTGCACTTATTTCACAAGAAGTTAAAGCAACTTAAGCAGAGTCTTAGGCACCTAAATATATCACATTATGGGGATCTCCCAGCCCGAACGAAACAAGCATATGAGGATTTCTGCACAAAACAAAAACAAGCTTTGTCTCTCCTGATTCTTCCCACTTACATGTAGTTGTTGAGGCTGCATCAAGATGGCACCATCTATCATCAATTGAAGAACAATTCTATAGGCAAAAATCTCGTATCAAATGGCTTCAAGCAGGTGATCAAAACATAGCTTTTTTCATAAGGCTGCTGAGACAAAAGCCTCACGCAACGACATTAAACACCTCCAAACAGCATCTGGTGCGCTCCTTACTGATCCCGCAGCTATCAAGCGTGAAGCTGTCAAGTATTTCACGACATTTCTTCAGGCCTAGCAAGACTACTCAACAACTGGTTATGATCTAGCTGCACTCATACACTATCGTTGTCCCCAAGCAGAGTCATCTAAACTTATAACACCTATCACAACTGAAGAATAACATTGGTGGTGTTTGCTCTTCATTCTTCTCCATAACCAAATGGATATACTGTTGAGTTCTACAAAGCCGCATGGCCAACCATCAGATCTGATTTTATCATAACAGTACAATCTTTCTTCTATTACGGGTTATTACCTTCAGGTGTGAATGCTACAGCTCTTGCGTTGGTTGCTAAGCATAGTGAGGCTGCAACTATGCGAGACTATATGCATATTGCTTGTTGTAATCTCATGTACAAGGTAATTTTCAAAATTTTGGCAAACAGATTAAAAGCATTGCTACCTGATGCTATTGAATCTAACTAGTGTGCTTTTATCAAATCCCGATTACTGTTTGAAAATGTATTGTTGGCAACTGAGTTAACTAAGGATTATTATAAGACAACCATTTCATCAAGGTGTGCAATAAAGTTTGATATTTCGAAAGCATTTGATACAGTCTGCTGGTCATTCATTGTGGACGTCCTTCGGGCTATGCACCTACCAAACATATTCATTCATTGGATTTATACTTGTATCTCCACTGCATCTTTTTCAGTCTCAATCAATGGAGAATTAGAGGGTTTCTTCACTAGTTCACGAGGTATAAGGCAAGGGTGTGCATTGTCTCCTTACTTATATGTCATCCTCAACAATATGTTGTCTAAGCTTCTTAATCATGCTGCAGCCAATAACATATTTGGATACCACCCTTTCTGTCAAGCAATGCAATTGACTCACCTAAGTTTTGCTGATGATATATTGGTTTTTACAGATGGTTTGCCTTCTTCTTTATCAGGAGTACTACAGGTTATCGAGGAGTTTGCTGCATTATCTGGTATGCACATAAATCATACCAAGTCCTTGATTTTTTTGGGAGGTTGTAATACTGCACCACTTCATGCTGCTTCACTTGCTGCTGGGCTTTCAGTCGACGAGCTCCCAATTCGTTATTTGGGCCGCCCACTCACAACTAAATCAATGACTCGTTCAGATTATGAACCTCTCATAGATAAAAACGATCCAAAATGTTGTCATGGGCCAGTAAATGCTTATCTTATGCAGGTCGGTTACAGCTTATCCAATCAGTGATTACCAACATAATAAATTTTTGGAGCTCAGCATTCAGACTTCTTGCTCGCTGTTTAGAAGAGATTGGGAAATTGTGTAGTGCTTTCTTATGGTCAGGAACCCCAACAGGCTGTAAGAAGGCCAAAGTTTCATGGGCTGAGGTATGTCTTCCTCGTGATGAAGGAGGTTTAGGCATAAGGAAACTGCGTGACTCGTCTAAGGTATTTGCTTTCAACCTTATTTGGAAGTTATTCTCGTCATCAATTTTTCTTTGGGTTGCTTGGACCAGACATTACTTGCTACATTATGGTTCATTATGTGATGCAAAAGAGAGTTCTAAAGGGTCTTGGATTTTGGAGAAAGTTACTCAAGCTTAGGGACCATATATTCAAGTTCATTAAAGTGGATATTCAAAGTGGGCAAGACACATTTTTTTGGACAGATAATTGGTGTTCTCATGGTAGCTTAATTGGTTTGATTGGTGCAGATGGTCCACGATATTGGGGAGTCTCTCGTAATGCCAAAGTCTTTGAGGCAGTTTCTCACGGTGCCTGGCTTCATCGTGCTAATCATAGACGATTTGCACCGCTTATCACCCCCTCACTTGCAACTGGCCATGATCTCTTTTTGTGGCGGCATTTTAATGAATCCTACAAAGATCATTTCTTTGCCAAACATACATGGGATTCGCTCCAAGCATCTCATGCAAAGGTCGATTGACATCATTTGGTTTAGTTCCCTCAATCGGTTCCTCGTTATGCCTTTATCACATGTCTAGCTATGCAAAATAGGTTATCAACATGAGACATGATTCGAAAGTGAGGTGGAGATTAGCCTTGTGTTCTATGTGGTGAGAGGGATGATCGCTTGAACACATATTATTTGCTTGTCCATACACATTCATGGGTTGGACTGAGCTTGCAGGTCCATTATTAGGTCCCTTTTATCACTCCAGATTGGCAGGAAACAATTGTTGATATACTAAGTCCATGCCACAACAAGTTGGATAAGGTTATCATTAGGATGCTATTGCAAATTGTCATTTACCATACATGGAGAGAGCGCAATTCAAGGATTCATAGCGCACATCCTTGGCAAGACATTCCAACCCTCACACGACACATAGACATAGCAATTCATAATCGAATAATCTCTTTAAGATACCTTTGCCCACACAGTTTGGAGGGGTTCTTACGGAGATGGTTTGAACATAGATTGAATTGATTTTATTCTTCTAATTCTTTATATTATTTTTCGGGATTATTTACCCCACTTGTAAATAAATTTTTTGTTGAGCAATAAATTTTACATTTCAACAAAAAAAAAAAGAAACACACAAAATATCACAATCCTCTTCATCTTTTTCTCTTCTATTGAATATGAGAGTACAACATGGTTCTAGAGTTCATTAGCTCTTATTTTTGAGTGATGCGAGATGAGAGAATTCAAAGTGATTTTATCATGAGATTCTTGAATGCATCAAGCCGGCACACTACATGCGTTAAAAGAATTAAGGAGAAAGATTTTATCTCGACTCTGAAGTATCAAAGTTGTATTTTTTATTTGTGTTCTTATATATTTATCATTTACAACTCAAGAGTGTGCCCACCATATAAATTTGTCATACAATCTTAATTCTTTTGATTTTTGTTATTGTTTGGTTACTCTAACAAAAACTCTGATTTGTGAAGGATTCTAGTAAGAACATGTGTTAATGAAGATGTTGTTGAGGCATTAACCCAATAAATATGTTTGAATCAGATTTAATTCTGGGGAACGTAGTCAGTTTTTCGCTTCTTATTTTGAATAAGAAACGAGACTAATCAAAACCTGGTTCTATTTCTTTAATTTCCAAAAATATATATATATCCAAAAGCAGAAAAAAACAAGAAAATGTTGTTGTGTTCTTGAGTTCAAAACATATTTTGATTTGCAAAACCCAATTCAAAACCACATTTTTGTGTAATGTTGAACGTAATCGGTTTAGCAATTTTCGCTTCTTATTTTCAAGCGTTTTCTGATTTGAAGAGCAATAAGAAAAACACTATGACAAAATCTGGTTTGACATCTTCCTTTCATGTTTTTTTTTTTCTCAACTGCATATTCTATTATATTATTTGCCTTTTCATGTTTTTATGCATTGATACAAACATGTTGAGTATTTATCAAAAATTGATGAATTTGAAAATAAAATAAAAACAAAAAGGAAAAAACAGAAAAAAGGAGAACACGTGGGCTGGTGTTCTTGATTTCACAAACTCATTTTAATTTTCAAATCAAATACACATGTTAGTAAACCATGCTTTTGACTCAACATAATCAATTTCTGGTTCAAATTAAGTGAACTCAGTTTAAATCGATTTATTTTATTTATTCCGGTTCAAAATAAGTGAACCCATTTCAAATCAATTTTTTTAATAACCAAGGTCAAATCCTCGTCAAACGGTTTAATTTAGTTTTCTCAATAAACCAATATTAATTCTGGTTTTAATTGATTGTGTTTTGGTTTCAGAAACCCATTACATTCAATTTTTTCAACTTATTAAGAAATGTTTAGTAACTTCGCACAAATACTTAAAAGTATGGGGTATCTAGTAACTTCAAAAATATACTTGAAAGTGTGGGGATGACTAATAAAAGTGGCTATATTACCTCTTAAATAGGTCAAAATTGGACCTAAAGTCGGTGAATATATTTTCATCAGATATGCACTCAATAATAGTATTTATAGATATTTGAGATTTAAATAAACAATATCATATATTTTTATATGGGAGAAATCAATCTTGACATTATGGTAGCCACATGGTTATCGGTCGAGCAATGAGTAATTTCTAAAATGGTAAATCTTATAAAAAAAGATGACATTAAACCATTAGATACTTGATCTCAAAAAATGTGATTATAATAGATTACATTAAGTCAAATGACAACCTAGTACATTAATTTACAAAGAGTATGTTTAGAGATCAAGTTGTAAAATCATCAAGAGGAATGAGTTTAAGCCTATGATTTAAAGATGAGGTGTGATGGAAATTCCACCTATGTGACTAGAGATTCCAGGAAGTAGATTCAAAGGGAGAACTAAATCAAACTAATCTACTAAGATCATTGAGAGACCTTAGTCTCTTCCCAGCGCTTCTAGGATGATGAACCATACTTCCTGTATATATAAAGGATAAGTGTTGCTTTTAATGATTTGAATCTATAGCTTTAAGATATATGTGAAGTATTGCAAGATACTTTTTAAAATAAAGCTAATGGATAATCACCTAATGAGTGTGAAATGAGGCCGTTTCTAGGAGAATGAATGTAAGACTATATTCTCCAAATTCACTCATGATTAACAAGGCATGTTCAAGGCTAAAATGAACACAATAGAGAACCTAGTTCCATGAGAAAATGCAGTTGTGCAATAGTTGTTGGTTAGGTAATTACAGCAAAGTCCGGAAGGTTCAAGACATCATGTTCACCTTCTGGTCGAGTAAATCCGACAATTATGAAAATGAGTGGTTCAAAGCTGAAAATTGCTACCATATCAGATACAATGAATTTTTTGTTTATACTCTCAAAAGTCTTGTCGAGTCTTGTCTAGTTAGGTTAAGTCTTTCTAGTCATCATATATTCAAAGTCATTTCTAATCATGTGGGAGATTGTTAGAACTTAAAATGGACCAAATCTTGGAGTCTTTAGATTTATTGTAATGAGCACTATGTGAATAGTATATTTACATGTCAAAATTGAAGTAAGTGTGAATGAGAAAAGAATGTACATTTGGAAAATATTATTTGAGGTAATAAACCTAATAATTATTTTATTTTCTAAAATGTGGTTAAGTCATTGTTGAAATATTCAACAATTATTTCTCCTTAATAGTAAATTGTGTAACCACAAGTGAATTCATTGCAATGATGAAATGAATGACTTTAATATTGAAAATTAATTCTCATAACTCCTTTTTATTTCTTATGTTGAATATTTGGTTTAAATAACCAAGTGATTCATCTTCTCATTGGGAGATAAATGGAGAAACAACAATTGTGAACAACAATGGTGAAACACACAAAATTTCACAATCCTCTTCATATTTTTTCTCTTCTATTGAGTCTAAGAGTACAACATGGTTCTAGAGTTTGTTAGCTCTTATTTTCGAGTGCTGCAAGATGAGAGAAATCGAAGTAGTTTTATCTTGGGATTTTTGAACATATCAAGCCGCCACCCTACGAGCGTTAAAAAAATTAAGGAGAGAGATTTTATCTAGACTCTGCTTCATCTCCGATTACGATTAAGTAACAGTATCAAAGTTGTATTTTTTATTTGTGTTTGTATATATTTATCCTTTACAATTCAAGAGTGTACCCATCATATAAATTGGTCCTACAACTTTGAGGGTCAATTGGGATTGTGAGAGCAGAATAATTAGCTCATTTCCTTGTTAGCGAGCCTTGTTCTATTTCTCATTCCTTAGCTTCTCAAATTTCCTTGCTAATTGTATAAGTTGTAAAGCATCTAATCCCATTGAAAATAAGCTTATTTATACCGCTTATTATACCCTTTCACATGCTCCAAATAAGCCAAGCTCCTAATGGTGTGCTTGTGGTGCAGCGTGACACTAGGATTTGTAGTTCTCGGCCGTGGGGATCATCAAATTTGCTTAATGAGTTGAAAATCTATCCTATCAAAAAGCTCCTTTTTTTTTAATTACGATCATTAATATGGTCCATTTGTTTGTGTTTATTTTTAATTAGTTAAATATGCTCATCAGTTAAGCCTCATGGGTTTCATTAATAGTTAATGATTAGAATAATAGACCCATGACCCATTAGGTTTAGGATTTCTCTTAAGTGAGATGCCTATAATTATATAATCCCCTACACTCTAATATTTTGGAGCTGTTTTAATAAAAAGAGAGTTTTCTCAAACGTGAGAGTATCACACCAAAAACATTAGCCGTCATCGCATCTCGCCTCCCATATGTTGGAAACCTGAGTTTATGTGAACTTCGGGTTCTGCAACTCGGTAGACGGTCCTTAGGTTGAGCGTATCTATCCTGAATCGTCTTAGAGATTCAATCCTAGGTTTGCCGCCATCACTAACTCATCTCGCCGCCGCAGCCATAACATCATCAACGCCACCAACCTTCAGAAACCCTAGAAGCTTCCGCGTCATATATGATAATACCCTAGTTCTGAAATCTGCTACATCAAATTGGTAGGATGTGTTCTAGCAACTCTTCGTGCCTTAAAGGACAAGCCTCACTGTGTGCCTCTAAGTACAAGAGTTATGCGTTGCTAGCTGCCTCACCGCCACATCCATCATTCGTTGGTATTGTAGCCGACGACATCAACCTTACAATGGCTGAATCTATTCCTCGTGACATGTTCTTGATGTCAGAGAGATTTCACGAAGCACCACAAGTCTCCGAGATGTTCAAAGACTACACACGCGTGGTGCGTGGGAGACCAGTCCGCCAAGAAACTATGCTTAGTGAGGAATCACATATCTTGTGTGGTTTTTATCCCTTTGGTGTACATGTTAAGAAAGGGAACAATCTTGTAAAAGACAAGCGAGCCTATAAGAGCAAAGAAGTGCTCGAATATGAAGTTGAAGCAGTGGAGATCTAAACAGCTTGAACGTGGATGATAGAGCCTTTGGAAAACTCTAACTTACGGTGGGTGAGACACACAACCCGAGAGTCTGAAGACTCCTCCCCAAGATTGTGGAGCCTACCCATCGTCTTGCTTGATGTAGACGATCCTGAGAGGGTATTGAGTTTCTCTCAACCCAACCGTGAGAGCTGCCTAAAAATCACCACTGCAAATTGGGTAGTATGAATTATGACTGTGCTCTACCCATACAAGTAGAGGATATCCACATGGTTGAGTTACTAGACCAGCCAAGTGAGGAGGCCGTTAAAGAAGCCGAGAGCGCAATACCATATATATGCCACTTTGTGTATGTTAGCCTTATTGTCTTACTACCAAAATTGTGAGATGTATGCTTCAAATGTTGCTTGTCAAAGGAAACAACTTTTCAAAGTCAGCTGTGAGATCAAACAGATCGAATGTACATTCATCATCATCCAGGTATTGGCGAAAACAACATCTTTGAGAAATTGGTGAAGAGATTGGATATCTTCTTAGTACCACATCCATATCGTATGATGTGACATGGCTACACACACGTGACACTATGCAGATGGATAGACAAGCTCTTGTGCTTTTCTCCGTTGGTGATGAGTATCATGATCTCATTTGCTGTGACATCACCTCCATGGACGTGTGCAATATCCTATTGCATCGCCCTTGGGAGTTTGACAAGCGTGCATTACATAATGACTTCCTTAACACATACATATTTTGTGTCTGAGACAAAGTCTTCACTTTGCCCCCTGCTCCTGAACATTTCAAGGCAGTTATGCTGTCAACTTAGTGAAAACACAAGATCGTGAAGTCTGTTGATGATCATGCGTTGGGTAACCGACGAGGAGCTCAGATCGAGGAGTTTGTGTGGAAGCAGGCTGAATAGGATCCATTTGGCATTACTCTTGACAAGAAGAAGATGCGTCTTGTTAGGATTGGTGACATGGGAAAACGGATTGTCAAAGACTATGATTGCATAGGATGAAGATTTGAGTAGGTTGTTGGACCTATTAGAAAGAGTTGCAGAGCTTGTCGCTGAAGAGAGGAAGAGAAAGCAACCATGAGAAGACAAAGCATATTGGTCACGAGCTGCTCAAGGACGTGACCATGGAAAGGAGGTTAAAGAAAAATCCTCCAACGTCATGAGCAGGATGGTACACATGAATGTGTGATGGGGTCCCCACCGTCGTTACCTCGCCCGTCCTCCTCTAAAATTCCAAAAACCAAACGAGCTCGAGAGTTGCTCTTCTTGAGAATGATTAACGTAAACAACACCAAGAGCTCATAAAACGAACTCAAATGATTTACAATTTTCTCAGGATTCATTTCATAGAGGAGGAGATACCCTGACAAAAAAATGTTATTGATACTCTATGGCTTCGAATAGGATGAAGGATTATGGAATGTGGATTAATCGATACTAAACTCAAATATTGTAGGTTCAGGACCTCATATTGAGATCGGCGACACATACTTTTACTGTCTGGAAATGTATGTGGTGGGTTTACACGACCAACCACAAGCCGGAATTAACTATTTTAAGAGCCCCACTAGAGAACCTAGCTACCAACATTGTCGTCCCAGGTGGTTATAAGAATGATGAAGATTGTAATGATGTTATGGTTTATAGAAGTTAGGATGGTTAGGCTGCACAACACTAGCAATGTCAAAACCATAAGCTAAAAGATGAGAATCTAGGAATGGAGAGGAGTATGCACTGTGGTATTTAGATTTGGGTGAGTAGAGCACTAAATTATAAGAAGAGTGTTAGCTCTTCTAAGATTTATGTCTATGATGGTTTATATAAGATTGTAGATTGATTTTTTGGTGTAGGGAAGGCTGGTTATGAGGTGTATAAATTTAAGTTAGTTAGAATCGAAGGACAACCTCAGATGGGCAGTGAAATAATGAAGTTTGCACAACTACTTATAAACACACTGTTGATAGTAAGGCCTAATGGGTATCTTAGCTTTGACATTTCTAACAAGAAGGAGAATATCCCGGTGTATCTATACAACGACTGTGATGATCATCAAGAACCCTTACATTATGAGTACTTAGCGAAGTTTGTCTTCCTTCATGAAATTTTGGTCAAACGGTAATCAACATGACTGGCTGCGACTGTATTAACTTATATATATTGATGATTGTTTCTACGCAAGGAAAAATGGTGGTGAGTTTGCTTATGATGATAAAGGACATCAATTGAGAGATAAGCATATGGTATTTGAATGTGGGTAATACTGCAAGTGTGGTCCGAGCTGTAAGAACCGTGTGACACAAAAGCAATTGAGGAAGAGGCTAGAGGTATTCAGATCAAAGGAAAATTGTTGGGTGTCAGGAATGAAGATGCTGCTGAAACAGCAAGTTATTGCTGAGACATGAAACTGCTGAAAAAGGAAGCTGTTTATGTCACGTACAAATCACATGAAGCGTGGAGATGAAGTCACATGAGTGTCACGTGCTTTGTTGCTTAATGAAGTCGCATGCTGATCACATGAGGCGTGGAGATCAAGTTGCTAACAGATTTGTAACAATATCCTGTTGATAAAAGAAAATTGAGAGAAAAAAAAGAAAAGATGAAGATTTGAAAATATTCTCATAACAAGATTTCCTTTTGATAAAAATAAATCATTGGAAGCGTTCTAGGTCATGGAGAAGCATATAAAAAGATTTTACAATTGTAACTTAGGTTTTTAGAGCTTTTGAGAGAGAGTTTTTGAGAGAAAAACGAAAGCTGAAGCTTAACATGGTTATGTTTTAGGCCTGTCAGGGTTATAATTCGGGACTGGAAAAATAGATTTAGGTTGGTTTATGAGAGAGTAATTTCCAAAAAAGTGAGAAGCTTTTGTAAGAAAAGTTCTACTTGAATAAATCTAGTTTTTCGTATGTTTACAATGTTTTGTTTGCAAATCTCGTGTGATTACAATACTTTGTGTGCAGATTTTACATTTTCAAGGAACTTTGGTCTAATTGAAGTCAGTGCTTTCATATGCGAATATGCAAGTGTTGTTCTCATAAGAAATTAAGTTGAGATTCTGTCAGCAAATGAGAATGTTATGGTCCATCTAGGTAAGTTCCCAGAACAATGGGTTAAGTGGGGTGATTTATCTCTTGTAGACACGACTTATGCTAGGCTGAATTACACATCTCTGCTTCTAGTGAATTTTGCAATGGATGTGTCAAATCAGAAACGTAGCTTGTTACATTCGTCACTGAAAATAACCAAATGTGATCGTTCAGTTTCTATTATATGACCATAACAACTTGATGTTCCATCAAATCATGCTTTTTGCAATGGAACACATCTCTCCATTAGCTGAGCTAAGCATGGACTAGAGTGGCCAATGAACTGACCATGAAGCTCGCCATCAGTAACTGAATAGTTTACAAATTTCCTTTTTTCTGCATCTTTATTTGTAACGTACAAAGATAGATTTCCTGGGTGATATAGCTTAAGGTTATTTCTCATCTCAAATCACTCTTGGTTATTGTCTATAGCATTTGCATGTTTGCATTTATGAATAAAAATATGTCTTGTTTTCATGTTAATGCCTCACTTATTTCGAAATTTTATGCACATTTTGTTTGTTACTTTTGAAGTATCTTAATAATTTGCCTTCTATTCTGCAATTTATTCATTGTCATCATAATATGTAAACACAGCCATTGATCTGATCTGACCTTTTGAGAACGTCTTCATAACCGGAAGACGTGGAGGATACACTGAGTGAGGCAAAAGACTTAGCAACCACACGACCATTTTTCCCACCAAACAAGCCTTTAGACCCTTATTTTTGTATTTGCATACAAACTTCAATGAGGGTTGATAGCTTCTCCGAACCCACGATGTGTCGATCAACTTTTTTGAAGGATGGCTTGAGGTCAAGAGAAGGATGAAAACTTGCTCGTGTACCCTTCTTTCCATGAGAATGTTTGGCTCGGTCATAGGAGGCCTCAATGTCTCCAACTTGACCCAAGGTGCTTGATATTATCCAAAGTGTTGTGCAAAAAATTTCTAATCTTGTTAGAGGTTGTTGAGAGATTTCTTCACTTCAAATAGTTGTTGAGGTTAGAGACATTCTGGTAGACTCCTTTTGAGTTTGACCCAAAATTTCTTAGTCAATTCAAAATAGACATGGGCAACTAAGATCGATGATTCTAGGGAGTTTTGTAAAATAGCCATCAGGTTTGGTCTTCTTGGAACCACTTTCATTCTTCAAGATTTACAAGCTCAGACTCATCTTTATGACATTCTTCTGGAGCTTGACTGTCGACCACATGAGTCCATAAGTCCCTTGCGCAAAGAGTTGTTCTCGTTCTTGACTAGAAATATAACTGAATATCCATATGGTGTAATAGAACATCCCCTAGAGGATCACCAATATATGTTAAGAGAAAGTTGAAAAAGTAAAATTATACATTTGAACATGATATAGCCTTAAAGATAATACTTAAAACGTATATATATGAATCTCTTTGAAAGGGGTCTTCTGTTTCTCATCTTTCTCCACATATTTTTTGTGGAATCATATATAGATATTTATATTAAGAAATGAGAATTTAAATCATTGTATAAGTTATAACTTTTAAACTTGGATGTGGATTAGTGGTGAATGTGAGGAGTTGGCCAATAAGAAGAGGGTTTCACTCCACCTATTGCCGAGTGGATATTCAATTTTTGTCTTTTAAATTTTTTTAAACTCCATCTACATTCAATTCAATTGCTTCTTCTAAAAACATATAAAATTTTCAAAATTTTGAACTAAACACTACAGAAAATCGGAGTATTAATAGCAGTTCACAATAGCATTTTTAATTGAAATGCTATTGTTTATTTTTGCATAGCGTTTGTTTTTTATAAACGCTATGTAATGGTGAGCGGCAAAATTTTATTGTTTACGCGCATACACTTTTATTACCAACAATTCTATAATACCAAATATTTATTTTGAATCGCTATTGTACATGTGAACCGGGAATTGGATTTTTTCTCCGTGCCTAAGTAAAAACTACTAAAAAAATTTGGGTACGATTAGGGTTTATTCCTCTTTTGAACTCTAAACTCTTTGCTCTCTTTCTCTTTATCTATTGTTCTCTTTCTCGATCAATTTCATTGACTTTCTCGGCCAATTTCGATCTCGTTCTCTATTCTGATCTCAAATTCTTTATCTCTACCTTCTGTCTTGTTCATTCTCTATCGCTTTCTCTGATTCCCTCGATCTCTTTCTCTTTCTCATTTTCTTACTCTGAATCAGTATATTTCGTCTTTAATCTCGTCGATATCAGTTTCTCCATTCACTCTATGTGTACATCTCGCGGTGAAAACTCAATCTAAGGTATCGAATTTGTTGATTTCGATTTCGATTTCAAGTTTAGATTTTTATAACGGAAGTAAATTTAAAGATTCTGAGATAGTTTTTTAGTAGTTGTATTTTTATTTTAAGGTATCTTTGCTTAGTATGCGATTGTTATTGTCTGTTGAAGTTTGATTTTCATTATCGAAACTGAAACTATCTAACAGAGTTATCATTTTTGTAATCTCTTGTAGTTGGAAATCATCAAACAAAGAAGAAACAGAAACTTAATTTAAAGGTATCTCAACTAATGAGATTTCATTCTGTCCAGATTTGTATATGTGTTTTTGAAAAATTGTTTATATGACTTTTTGGTAAATTTGTATGCGTATATTTCGTTTGGAGCTGTGGTAACATGGATAAGGTTTGGGTATGGTTACCAAGGTATGAATTTGTTTCTGTGTAATATAATTACATACTAAATTATGTATATGTATTCTTTGATTAGTGGATTTTAATCTTCCACTTAAACTTACCTTGTAGGGCTAGCCTTGAGTATGAGCAAGGAGCAACTAGTTTTGTTTATGAATCAGCAAAAAAAAAAGAAATTTGTCGCATATGCTCTGTCCTTGTATCGTCTACCGTAATGTTTGTCATCAGCCACTTGGGACAGTGTTGGATCATCTAGTGATAAAAGGGATGGATCACAAGTATAAGAGAAATAAATGTTGGAACAAGCATAGGGAAATAAGGGCAGATAAGAGTAGTGAAGTAACAACAACAACAGAGCATGAGGCTTACAATTTGATTAGGACCGCTTTTTTAGCAAGTGAATGCAGTGAAAGGTCTGAAAGTCATAATGGAGATCAGTTTGAAGATGATGGAGATGGAGAAGAATCTGTGTTTAGGAAAAAGCTAGAGGATGCTGAAACTCCACTATACTCGACTTGTCTCAACTACACCAAGGTTTCTGCAATCATGGGGCTTTACAAAATCAAGATGAAGAGTGGAATGTCAGAAAACTACTTCGATCAGCTCTTGATGCTAGTCCATGACATGCTGCCTGAGAGAAATATCCTCCCAAAGTCGACTGATGAGATGAAGAAATTCCTGAAGATCTTTGATTTTGGATATGAAATTATTTATGCCTGCAAGAATGATTGTGTTCTTTATTGGAATGAATATGAGGATATGGTTACTTGTCCAAGATGTAATGATTCGAGATGGGAAAGGGACAAACACACCGGTGATGAGAAGAAAGGGATTCCAACAAAGGTGCTAAGGTATTTTCCTATCAAAGATAGATTCAAAAGGATGTTTAGATCAAAAAGGTTGGCTGAGGAGTTGACTTGGCATTTCTCAAATGCTAGTGAAGATGGTACAATGATGCATCATATTGACTCATTAACTTGGGTGCAGGTGAATGACAAATGGCTGGAGTTTGCAGCTGAAGCTAGAAACCTCAGACTAGGACTCTCGACTGATGGGATGAATCCATTCTCAATTCAGAACACCAAGTACAATACATGGCCTGTGTTGTTAGTGAATTACAATATGGCTCCAACAAAGTGCATGAAAGCTGATAATTTCATGCTCACAATGCTTATTCCTGGTCCAACTGCACCAAGCAATAACATTGACGTCTACCTACAACCTTTTATAGATGATCTAAGAGATTTATGGAATGAAGGTATGGAAGTTTATGATGCATTTTCAAATGAGACGTTTACTCTTAAAGCTATATTATTGTGGACAATTACTGACTACCCTGCCTTGGGAACATTAGTTGGATGCAAGGTGAAGGGGAAACAAGCATGTAAAGACTGTGGGAAAGATACATCACATAGGTGGCTAAAGTTCAGTAGAAAGTTTGTGTATATGGGCAATAGGAAATGACTCAGACCTTGTCATCCTTTCCGAAGGAAAAAAGTTTGATTTGACAATACCATTGAAAGTGGGACTGCAAATAGAATTCAAAGTGGAGGTCAGATATTTGAGATACTACGAGACTTTAGAAATGATTTTGGCAAGCCATTGGACAAGAAAAGCAAGAGGAAAAGATTCAGATATAAGCAAAGATGAAGTGATTGCACATGTAGATCTTGATGAAAACTCTGATCTTTGGAGGTAGAAAAAGCATTTTGTCTTCTTTGGCTTACCATACTGGAAGATAAACATTTATTCATATAACAGTTTGTATATATGTGATACATTAATGTAGTAATAACTACTGATGGTACTTGATGTAGGATATGCCGGTGCGTCTGAGGCTGAGGCTGAAGCTGAAGAAACTTTATGCTTGCTAGAAAGATATTTTCCTCCTTCACTCTTTGATATAATGTTCCACCTACTTGTACATCTAGCAAGGGAAGCAAGATTAGGTGGACCAGTACATTTTCGTTGGATGTACCCTTTTGAGAGGTATTCTTTTGGTTGGTTACTTATATTATATTTTGGTTGTAGTAATTTTTTTGACTAGTATATTTTCTGTTTGAGTTGTAGGTACATGAAAACATTGAAGGCATATGTTAAGAATTTTGCAAGACCAGAAGCATGCATGGCTGAGGGATATCTAGCTGGAGAATGTCTTGCCTTTTGCCTAGAGTTTCTTAAAAACTTTGTACCTACTGAAGAAGCAGTCAACCGTAATGAAGATATTGGTTAAGATCATCTAGCACTTGAAGGTCGACCTCTTCAAAAGGCCACAGAGATTACCCTTAGAGACAAGGACCGAGACATAGCTCACCGATATGTTCTAATAAACACAGCAATTATGGATCCATATATTGAGTAAGTGCAACTTATTATGTACTATATATAATATGTAATGTATCTAACTTTTAACTTTTTAGGTTACATTTGGAAGAACTTCAATCTACAGATGCGAAATATGCTAGAAATGAAACTCTTTTATGGAAATATCACAATAAAAGGTTTGCACAGTGGATAAGAAAAGGTATGCATCTGTTGTTTTACATTCCTTTTTGTTTCAACGGATATAGCCAAGTGTATCAAGTATGATGTTCAACAAATATAAGATAGTATTTGTAACCATCGAGTGAAATAATAGGTGATGTCCAAATATCGGAAAACAAATACTCAAGAGGTTGTGAAGAAGTTAATATACATCATACTCGATACACTTGGCTATATCCGTTGAAACAAATATCTCAGGTTCATGACACTTTTGTCGCCTTCAAAGCTCTTGTTGAAAATCGTTTCCAAACAAAAATAAAAACACTCTATTCCAATAATGGCAGAGAGTACATTGCTCTCCGATCCTTTCTTGCCACTCAGGGTATCTCTCATCTTACCACACCACCTCATACCCCATAACACAATGGTATTTCAGAACATAAACACCGTCATATCGTTGAAACTGGGTTATCACTCCTCAGCCACGCTTCACTGACACTTACATATTGGCCATATGCTTTCTCCACCACGGTCTATCTCATAAACCGTTTGCCATCATTTGTTCTTCACACTCCACTCCTTATGTTCAACTTTTTCAACAACAACCCAATTATTTAAAGCTCAAAATCTATGGTTGCTTATGTTTTCCTTGGCTTCGACCATATGCTTCTCATAAACTTGTTCCACGCTCGTCACCATGTGTTTTCATTGGCTATTCTTTGACCCAAAGTGCTTATTTGTACCTTGATCTTTCCACTCAACGTGTTTACACCTCCCGGCACGTTCAATTCATCATTGAAAGCAATTTCCCATTCCACACATCTTCTCCTTCACTTTCTCCAGAATCTAAAATTTCCACACAAATTCATGATACTCGCCCCATTCATGTTCCTATTTGGTCTGATGTACAGTAATGCTTAGCACCGCCGGTGAGTAACACTCTGTGCCAGTATCCTCCACCTCCAGCTGCGACATCACCACTGGAACAGCAACGTGCGAATTGTGGCCTTGATAATCCTGATGTGTCTCAAGGTGGGCCTTCATCTCGGCCCACCTTATTGCCCTTGCCATCAGCTACAATTTCTGATCCACCACTTGATCACGGCCTATTAAATCAGGCCCACAATAACTTAACCTCCAATGCTCCACCAACACAGCAGCTTCCTCCTTCCTAGAGCTCTCAAAATTCCAATCAACATACTATGACGACACGTGCAAATAATAGAATTGTGAAGTCAACCAAAAAGCTCAATCTACACACAGATTAAGTGTGACTCTTCTGAGCCTCAAACCATCACACAAGCATTATCAGACCCATTTTGGCGAGCTCCTTTTACGGATGAGGTTAATGCCGTGATTGGGAATCTGATGTGTATGCATTTTAATTCATTTTAATTCATTTTAATTCATTTTAAGTGTCTCATCTAGTATAGTTTTCATACACTTCATAGCTTTTTTGTCCATTTTAGAGTCCTAATAGCTTTATTTGCATACTTTGCATTTGCATTGCACACATGTTGCATTGAAGGAGTTTTCAGGTACTTGGAGAGCACAAATTAGAACATTCTAGATGTTGTGGAGACTTTGGGACTGAATGATCAGCTCTGGCGCAAAAACAAAAGTATTGGGATGCACCTTGAGCCTACGGTCGAGCCTCCGGTCGAGCCTTTGGTCGAGTCGGCGGTCAAGCCTAGGATCGAGCTTATGGTTGAGTGGATCTTACGGGCCACTTCAGAAGATGGGCCAAGTTGAAGAATTGACCATCCGATGGGCCGCTGAAGATGGGCCGAGTCATTTTAGGGTTCAACTGAATTCAATACAAATACTTTTGGGATGTGACCGAGTGTGGGAATCTGAGTTTTTGCCGTTTTAGTGAAATACATTTTACTGCATTTTATTCTCTTTGTATGAATCTTTTCTACTGTTGAATGCAATTTCTTTTATCTTTTGATCATGTTCATCATCTTAGTCTGAGTTTAATGATTATGTCTTTTATTTTGATTCACGCTGGGTTGGTGTCCTTAGTGATGTCTGAGTAGTTCACTAGGGGTTCTTGAGGGTGGCGTAGACTAAGGTGGATCTTAGATTTAGTAAGTTGCTTAAGGGTAAAATAGCCTAGATCTCTTTTGTTTTGGTGTTGTTAATGCTTATTTCACCTTGATCAACTGAAATCTGTTCTTAGACTTTCTAGCACCCAATAGGTGTTTGATAGAATGTCTGATTAGACCAACTTCAGAGACTCACACGCTTAGCTCGAGGGATCGATTGTCTGAGGTGTGAGTCGGCGCGATTGAGTTGATTCTTTATGCCAATTAGGTTATTAAACGCCTGTGATGATAGGGTCTGTTGATAGTTGCGCTGAGTTTGTTTGCCACAAAAGTGGATTCAATGTTTTGTGAACTTACTGCCTAGAGCTCTGATCTGTTTGAGTTTTGTTAAGCAATTTAGTAAGTTTAAGTGATACTCTAGTCCATGATTCCCACTCCTCAGGAACTCACTCTTCTCACTGCCTATTGCCTTGCTTGTTGCTTTATTTTTCTTTGCTCTATTTTGCATTCACTCTGTTTCTGCTACTAGCTTGCTTCTTACTTTAGTTTATTTTTGATTTTGCCTTAGGTTGATAGATAATTAAAACCGCTATTGATTGGCTTGAATTAGAGTAGTCTATCGTATTCTGATTGCTAGCTCCACACTCATTTGGATTGACACCCTAAGTACTACAATGACCATGATAGTGCTGTAAGATTTATTTGATAGTGAAAAATCATGTTATCAGAATCACACGTTCGATCTGGTTCCTCCTTCTCCTCATCAAAATCTAATTGATACAAAATGGATTTTTACGCTCAAATATCACCCAGATGGTACAGTTTCACGCCACAAAGCACGGCTAGTTGCACGTGGTTTTACACAAGAATATGGGAAGGATTACGCAGAAACGTTTAGCCATGTGGTTAAATCAACAACGATTCACCTAGTATTGGAAGTTGAAGTTGCCAAAGACTGGGTTATTCGACAACTTGATGTCAATAACGCATTTTTGCAGGGCACACTTACAGATGAAGTGTATGTGACACAACCTCCGAGCATTGTTGATCGTGACAGACCGCATCATAATTGTGAGCTCCGTAAGGCTCTGTACAGTCTCAAACAAGCACCTAGAGCATGGTATGAGGAACTCAAAACCTTTCTTAATCAGGTTGGGTTTACAAATTCTCTAGCCGACACTTCGGTCTTTGTCTACAACACATCTATGGTGCTTATGTATGTCTTGGTGTATCTTGATGACATTATTGTCACCGGAAATAATACTACACTCGTGGATCAGTTTATCAAGCTGCTTGGTGATCGATTTTCTATAAAATATATGGGAGATCTTAACTACTTCTTGGGCATAGAAGTAACTCGAACCAGTCATGGCCTTCATCTAATGCAACGTAAATACATTTTGGATTTGCTTACACGCCACAATATAATTGACGCCAAATCTGTATCCAGTCCGATGTCGCCGACGCCAAAGCTCTATCTTCGATCTGGAACACGTTTGACTGATATTCACTACACTTGTCTCTGTTTAAACACCTCTATTTCATTAACATTGTGGTATCAGAGCAAAGGTTTATGTTTCCCTTTTCATCCTAGAAAAAAACATGGTAAGCAATGGAGCAAATCAGCAAGCTCTGGATTCGTTATTTAAAGATGAAAGATATCATCTTTGGAGTCCTAAGTTGGATTAGTCATCTTCTCTAAGTTGGATTTGCATTCAGAGTATCATTATATTTGGATGTGTGTAAACAACATTCCAAAGACAGCTCTCCACACTCACGATGGCCATTTCGAGTTTTTGGTAATGATGTTGGTTTAACCAACGCGCCTGCCACTCTTATGAACAAGTTGTTCCGCCATTTTCTTTGCCGCTTTGTCTTCGTTTTTTATATGATATTTCAATATAGTTCATCTTTACAGGATCATCTCACTCACTTACGTGTTGTTTTTTGATGTTTTTGTTGAACATAAACTGTTAGCTAATAAGAAGAAGTGCTTGTTTTTGGTCAGTATAAAATCAATTTTATGGGACATGTCAGTTTGGCGGCAGGAGTAGCTACATGTTCGTCAAAGACAGAGGTTATGCGTGAGTGGCCGGTTCCTAAGACAGTGAAGGAGTTGCGCAAATTTTTGAAACTGACAGGATATTACCGCCGCTTTGTAAAAGGTTATGGTGGTATTGCCCAACCCCTTACTGCTTTACTTAAATAAGATAACTTTTTGTGGTCGCCTACAGTATGCCTTTTATAAACTGAAAGTAGCCATGTTTGTAGCTCTAGTTAACTGTAACATTTGTTGTTGAATCAGACGCTTCGGGGTTTAGTTTATCGCTTTTTCAGTCATGGACTGATTTCTAAGGAACAGTTGAAGCCCAAAAATGAAAGTGAGATGATGATCATTGTGTTTGCCATACAAAAATTGAAACACTATCTCTTAGGTCGACGTTTCCTCATCTGCACAGACTAGAAAAGCTTGAAAATCTTGTTTATGAGAAAATATATACTCTGATTGAGCTCGAGTATAAAACAGCATGGGCTCTCAAAGAGCTGAACTACAAGCCAAGATATGTCATCTGATTTATGGGAGCTCCATGATATACAAGGAGAAAACTATATCATTTCATGACAAGAATATCATACTTATAACGCTTACTCTGAATTGATCAAGTATTACTCTTTAACAGACCTGGTTTAACTTTATTTATAAAAAGTATGGACTTTAATATTAGGGTGAATTGGCTAAATAACATCAAATACTTACAAAATTAGGGAAATGACAATGAAAATTTGGAAATTAGTAATGTAACATGCATTTACCTAAAAACCCACCTAACTTAATTAAAGAGGATTAAAATAAATAAATAAAATATTAGATTATAGGAATATTGTGTCAGAACATAGGGAAATAAACAAGAAATGATTTGAGATGCACATATCAATATCGATGGTCTGATAATAAAATATTTAACATGATAATGTTATACTTAACAGGATACTTAAAATCATACGCAATAACTAGTTGTGTAGATTTGTTTGTACATATACTTATTGTTGTATGGTGGTAATGCAATTGTTGTGGACCACGGTTTATTTAATAATATATTTCTACAACATATAGATGAACACAAAATTAAAAACATATAGCAATAACAAGTTTGTATAGGGGTATTATTTTGTTTATACATATAATTATTATTTTAGTTTGCTAAATATAATTATTACTGGGAATAGGTTTTGGTTAAGATGTTTGATATATATATATAATTAACGGAGGAATTACCACACTAATTAGAAACACATGACAATAATATTGTTAGTAATGATTCTCAATAAAACAAATGAGAACGTTAATATGTTCTCTTACACAAACACATGCTATGAATAGGGGTAACAAGGTTCCAAATTTGCAATAGTAGACTATAATTCTCATGCTTGTCATTTTCTTAATTATTCAGTTATCCTTGTCATTTACTTAAATTTTTCTTAATATTATTAAAAAAGAATTGGACATAGGCAGAGGAGTGCCTATGAGCAAAAAAAAAGGCATTCGTCTCGGGCCCCCTAAAATAAATATAGTTTTAGAGGTCCCTAAACTTTTTAAAAAATTTATATAGGAGATGGGTTTTCTAGTTTATATATTATGGAAACAATCAATTTTCGATCTTTGTAAATATTTTTTTCAAGAATACGATATTTTTTGCGAGAATTAAGTTTTTTTTGGGAATTAGGTTGGACGTAGTTTCATATGTATGTGCTAAAAGAAGTTTTTCAAATTTAAAATTTTTAAAATTTTTTTTAGTATTATATCACAAAAAATGACTTAGTTAACATACTATTGAAAAAAAACTAGATAGGAACTAGATTATGAAAATTTTGTGAATTTTTTTTGTTAAAATCAAAAAAAAAAAATATTATATTTTAATAAAAACAGATTATTTTGTATTATTAATATATGACATTTTAAAACCATATTAAATTTGTGTTGTGAAAACATTATATTATATTGTAAATATTTTTTTTAGTTACGTTAGGCCCTATAATTTGGGCACGGCTCTGAACATAGGTCCCGTGCAAATGTATTTTTTCACATGCAAAGAACTGGACTTGTCTAGGAATGCTTTGATCGGGATGGTATGGATGTTCAAGATTAAAGAGGTAAAATCCTAGGGTGCTATACTTCAGTGGGAAAAAATAAAAAAGTACTTTACTGTCAATAGCGAGCAGGTGAAGCCATACCTCAACGTCGATGAAACCAAGGAAGAGGCAATTCATTTAATTGATGCTCCTCAAATCTAAGCAAGATATCGAGGTTAAAATAATAACGTTAAACAAGCGTTTTATGGGAGACAATTCATAGGTTTTGTTTTTGTTAGACTACTTACAATGAAATTATTGAATCAAATTTTCAACTGTTGAATCCTCATAATGGGGCTCTTAAATAAAAAAATGAGGTGGCGTAGTTGGGTGTTAAATAGATTCAACATATTGAATGAATTAAAAATAAAGACAAAAATGACAAAAATGGAAGAAAAACATTGGCGAGAGAGTAGAAAGGGATTAGAGGACATGGTGGCGAGAGACTTGTTTCACATAAGTTGAACACAGAAAAAAGTCTTCTTTCTATAACAAAAAAAAATATTTAAATTTTTTAATGAATTTTTAGTTATTTTAGTTTTAGTTATTAATTATTATTAACATAGAGTTATAATATATAGTTATAATATATATATATATATATATATATATATATGAAAATAAAAATATAAAATAAGAATATTGGTGTGGGATATTGAATTTTATTAAACAAACTATCGTAGGGATATACAAATTGAGAGGGTGTTGAATGATTATGTGAAAAAGAGAAGATGATGTGGAGTGTTAAAAGAGAAAAAATGGGGTATTGAATCTCAAAACCATTGTACATAGTCTTAGAGACTCTAGTTTAATTGTTCTCTCTTTGGTTTTATATATTTTTGATGGACGGATTGTAAAGAAATTTCAGTGATCTTTCGAAGAAAAGACAGGAAATGAAATAAATATAGTTGTTAGTGAACTACAAAGGAGAAACGGGTTATGAATTTAGTCTCTAAGAAGACCCATGACCCCTCCTGCTCATGCCTAGTATGATGCTCGTAGTAATAACACACTTCATAACATTTAGTCCGAACTAGCCCCTCTAAGTGACGTCAATCCATCACCTTATGATTTAACACCAAGACGGTGCGAAGTCTGTATGGGGGTGCGAGACCTGGAATGCATTAAACACGCTTTTCCCGAGTTTGAACCTCCCTCAAAACTTAAATCTTAACTGTATAGAAAATACGGGTTCTTACATTGCTCTTTATGGTCTCGGGATTAGTCGGATCTCATAGCGTGTTCACTCGAGAACTATCTAAAAAAATGTCTTAGCGACATGCTTTGAAGTTCATTGTGTCCGTTGAACCGGATTCATCCTATCGGTTACTAAAATATTTGTCTTGATTGTGTCATTTTATATTTTTTAAATCACTTTATTGAGTTAAAAATATTGTTCAAAAAGAGGACTGACGAATCAAATAGACCAACGGGCACAATAGCGTGTAAACTATTGGGTGTACTCGACCTAGTTGAATGAAATGATGAGGCAAATAAACGTATGATTGGTTAACTGAGTCATTGAGTTTCACAATTCTGTATATGATTGTCTTTGAATATATCTTTGTATGGTTTTTTCTATACAGATGCATATCGATATATCGTCTCAAGAGTCATGGAACAAAGTACTAGTTGTTAATAATGTTTTATTGAGATACGTGACATAGTTGTCCAGCAAGAAAGCGGATCGGGTGTAACTGTGACATAATAAGGAATTATTAGAACCTCAGGAATTTCAGTAAATTTAGCTGCTCCATCTAGATGGAGATGTAAAATGTTGTTTGTTTAAACACTATTAAGTACATTATCTAGATGGATTTTATTGAGTAAGCTTTAAGTTTTTGGCCATAACTTGGTGCCTAAGTTATCCAAGAGTTATTTGGATTAGGAACTAAGTTATGATCAAGTTAGTTAGATTTAGTTCTTATCTAAATCTAACAAATAGGGATTTAAGAGTTATCTATTTTCCTTGTGTGTTAAGGAAACTTAATGAGTTATGTTTTGTTTTCTATGTAAACCTAAATCGAGTTCATGATTGAGGTTGAGAGCAATTGATGTCTAGTTTTGAGAGAGTTTTTAAGAATTCTTAATAAAGAGAGTTATTATTTGTTTTATGTTCTTGAGTTACAATCGACTTTAATTGGTATCAGAGCCAATGAAGATCGATCATAGAAGGTTCAAGTCATGTCGGACATTAAACCACCGCAGCCGAGAAGAGAGGGAGCACCGACTTCCATTCAATACCCTATGCTTAGTCCTACAAACTATACGGTTTGGGCAATGAAGATGAAGGTGGTGCTACGTATTTACAAAGTATGGGATGTAGTTGAGAGCAATTCAACTGATTCTGAGAAGAGTATCATTGATCTGGAGAAGAATGACATAGCAATTGGTTTGTTATTTCAATCAATTCCAGAGGAGCTTGTATTACAAGTTGATGTGCAAGATTCAGCCATTGAGATTTGTAAAGCAATCAAGACTCGATATCTAGGTGCAGATCGTGTCAAGGAAGCAAGGCTTCAAACTTTAATGAGTGAGTTTGAAAGGATAAAGATGAAGGATACGTATTGATAGCTTCGTGGGGAAGTTATCAGAGATAGCATCAAAATCCGCTTCTCTTGGAAAATCTATTGAAGAACCGAAACTTGTGAAGAAGTTTCTCGATAGTTTACCAAGGAGAAAATACATCCAAATCGTGGCTTCACTTGAGCAAATTCTTGATTTGAACACGACGAGTTTTGAAGACATCATTGGAAGAATAAAAGCTTACGAGGAGAGAATTCTTGAAGACGAAATCATTCAAGAACTTGATGGAGATAAACTTCTATATGTTGATCAACAAAACTCATCATCGAGTTCAAGAGGGAGAGGCGTGGTAGAGGCTCAAGAGGAAGAGGAGGTCGTGGCAATCAAGAGAAGAAAGATAGATCAAAGGTGATATGTTTTAGATGTGACAAGAGTGGACACTATGCTTCATCGTGTCCGATAGAGTTCAAAGACAACAAGAGGCAAATATAGTTGAGGAAGAAGATGAAACAGAAGAAACCGATTCAGCTCTATATATGCATGAGGTTGTTTATTTGAATGAAGAGAATCTAATACCAAAGAAGTATGAGAAAAAGGAGGAAGAGGATGGAATTTGGTATTTAGATAATGGAGCAAGTAATCATATGACTGGTAACAAGACTTACTTCTCGGAACTTAATGGAAACATTAAAGGAAGAGTTAAGTTTGGTGACGGGTTTCAAGTTAAGATTAAAGGAAAAGGAGCAATTCTCTTTCAAAGTAAGACTGGAGAGCAGAAACTTGTTACAAACATCTACTACATTCCGGACTTGAAGAGTAACATCTTAAGTTTGGGATAAGCTACAGAGGCTGGTTGTGATGTTAGGATGAAAGATGATTACTTGACAAATACATGATTCTAATGAGAGACTTTTGGTGAAAACAAAGAGGTCTTCTAATCACCTTTATAAGATAAAATTGGTGATAAGAAAACCAATATGTTTACACACAAAAATCGATGATAAATCATGGAGATGGCATGCAAGATTGGGGCACATAAGCTTTAAAACTCTTAAAGCTATCTCGCAGAACAAGATGGTTCAAGGACTGCCGAGAGTACAAGAAGTAAAGAGTATATGTGAGTCTTGTTTAGTTGGAAAACAAACTCGTCAGCCATTCCCTAAGCAAGCTAAGTTTCAAGCATCAAAACCTTTTGAACTTATTCATGCTGATTTGTGTGGACCAATCACTCCTTCAACCTTTTCTCAAAGCAAGTATATCTTTGTCTTAATTGATGATTATTCAAGATATATGTGGACGATTTTGCTGAGAGAAAAGAGTGAAGCGTTTGAAAAGTTCAAAGCATATAAAGCATTAGTCGAGAAGGATCTTGAGGTGGAGATCATTACTTTAAGGACTGATAGAGGAGGGGAATTCACTTCAAAAGAATTCCACGATTTTTGTGATTCAAAGGGAATCAAGAGGCATCTCACAACTCTATATACTCCACAACAAAATGGAGTTGTTGAGAGAAGAAATAGGACTCTTCTAGAGATGACAAGAAGCATTCTCAAGGCTAAGAAGGTACCTAACAAGTTTTTGGGTGAAGCAGTTAGACATTCTAATTATTTGATAAATAGAATACCTACAAGAGCTCTTGAGAACATGACTTCTTATGAGTGCTTGCGGTTGAAGAAACCAAAGATAGATCACATAAGAATCTTTAGTTGCTTAGCTTACACAAAGGTTCAAGCAACACAACTAAGGAAACTTGATGATCGGTCATCAACTTTGGTTCATCTTGGAATTGAACCAGGTTCAAAGGCATATAGATTGTATAATCCGACAACACAGAGGATAATTGTGAGTCGAGATGTGGTGTTTGATGAGAAGACAAGTTGGTCTTGGGAGCAAATACGTGATGAAACAAATGAAGAGCCATGAATGTTTTATATACAATGTGATCACAGAGAAAGAGAAGAAGATCCGACAGAAGATCAAGAAAATCAAGAGGATTTTCAAGATCAATAGGATCAAGGAGAAGATCCACATGAAGAAGATATGCAAGAAGAGGAATATGTGTTGGAAGATCTTCCGCAAAATATTGATTATGAGAATCAAAATTTGTGGAGATCAACTCGAGTTACTTCTCAACCAAGGTACTTGGATGATTATGTACTTCAAGCAGCAATAGAGTGTGAAAAGCTTCTTCTTGCAATGAATGATGAACCAAGGTGTTACTCGGAGATAAATGGAGAGAAAAGATGGATCTTAGCATGTGAAGATGAAATAGGGTCTATCAACAAAAATAAGACTTGGTTTCTTGTTGATAAACCGATGAATGCAAAGATAATAGGCCTAGAGTGGATCTTCAAAATCAAAAGGAATGCATATGGCACTATCAACAAGTATAAAGCTAGACTTGTTGCAAAAGGATATGTGGAAGAATCTGGGATTGATTTTGATGAGGCTTTCGCGCCAGTAGCACGGCTTGAGACAATAAGAATGTTGATCGGTTTGGCAGCATCTAATAATTGGGAGATTCATCACCTAGATGTAAAGACAGCCTTTTTACATGGTGAATTAAAAGAAGAAGTTTTTGTCTACCAACCAGAAGGGTTTGAGATAAAGTGATGAGAACCTCGGAAGTGAGATCTCTCGGATATGAACTCGCGGGACGACCTTGGTGAGTCGATTCTCGCGAGAGCTACTTTGGCGGAATGTAGTGATAGCGATAGGCTTGGAATCCTCACAAGCTTGAACTCGTCTCTCAATTCTTGAATCCTCAAAGAAAGTTAGAAACGGCAAAGGGTTCTTTTCAAAGAAACTTCGTATTTTATTCGTCCAAGGTTAAGAAATAAAAAATAAAGAGTTGAGCTTATATAGGCTCGATTCTACAACGGTCACAAGCATAAAATAGGAAAGAAATTACTCAAAATAAATGATAAAATGGTCAAGTAATGAGGGCCGTCGATCTTATAGTCGTTGGAGAGATTAGATGATCGACTGATATGGAAAGTCTACCAAAGGGAGGATTCGCCTAATCCTATGAGTGATGGAGCATGGTATGACTTTATTGGATGCTTCTAAGTGGTTGAAATAGTCTCCTGGTCGCCACACATAAGTCTGAAGTCTTTTGAAGCAAGTGGATCCCGGATTTGCCTTAAACGGAACCAATTCGACCCATGTTTTTGATTGGAGCGTATCTGGAGGATCTGATGGTGGTTTGATGCGTTCTTGGGCTTGTTGGAACCATATGGGGCCTACGAATAGTCTCCAAGTGGTCTGAGGTCTAGGCCGCATCTGAGTTGGGCTGTGAGGCTTGATATTTGGAGTTGACGCGCGAAAGGCCTTAGCGTAGATGAACCAACTTCTAAAATACATAACCTTCATATCCGGGCTTCTTTTGGGCTGATTCCACTTCGAGCACTTTAATAGTTGAGTCAAAAAATCCATAGAAATTAAATTCATAACTTGATTCTCTCTGATTTGTCAGGAACGCTTCAACGAGTGCTCACATGTCCTCTTGATACTCTAGGGAAGGTTATTGAATTGAACCTCTTGAGTCTGCCTCAGCTGCTTGAGTGCTGGATGAGTCATTGAGTATAGGCAGCTGAAACATGTCTAAGAAGGTCGTCTCTTCTTTATCTTCGACATGTTTCCCAAGGAAGTTCGTCTCCCCTTTATCCTTAGTGTATTTAGCCGAAAACTCAACAACCGAATCTAGGTGATGCTTAGTCGTTGATGTTATGTGATCGAGGATCCCATCATAAAGGTTCAAGAGGACAAAGTGTATAAGCTTTCAAAAGCTTTGTATGGACTAAGACAAGCACCTCAAGCATGGAACACAAAACTTGATCAAATTCTCAAGGGTTTGAATTTTCAAAGATGTTCAAAAGAAATAGCTGTATATTGCAAGGAAAAAGGAGTTGATTTTCTTATTCTGGCAATATATGTTGATGATTTATTTGTGACAGGAAACTCAACTAAGATCATACAGGATTAAAAGCTTGGAATATCGTCCAAGTTTGAAATGTCTGATCTAGGAAAGCTAACATACTATCTTGGCATTGAAGTGTATCAAGGAGAGGATTTCATTGAAATCAAGCAAGAAGGATATGCTACAAAGATTCTAAAAGAAGCTGGTTTAGACTATTGTAATCCAACTAAAATACCAATGGAGTTTGGATTAAAAGTTTCTAAAGCACAAGAGGAAGAAGAGATAGATGCTACAAGTTATAGAAGGAACATTGGATGTTTGAGGTATGTATTGCATACTCGACCAGACTTGGCTTTCTCTGTTGGAGTTGCAAGTAGATATATGCAAAGTCCTCACAAGTCACATGGAGAAATCATGAAGCAAATCTTGCGGTATCTTAAAGGTACAACTGGATACGGGATAAGATACATGCGAAAGGGGCCAAGTAAAATCATTGGATTCAGTGATAGTAGTCACAATATAGATCAAGATGATGGGAGAAGCACCACAAGTCATATTTTTTATCTTGGTTCATCTCCAATCACTTGGTGTTCTCATAAGCAAAACACGATAGCTCTTTCTTCATGTGAAGCCGAGTTCATGGCAGCAACGGAAGCAGCAAGACAAGCGATTTGACTTCAAGATTTGATGAATGAAATAACAAGGAAGAAGGCAGAGCATGTGGTCATCAAACTAGATAACAAATCGGCTATATCTTTGACAAGGAACCATGTGTTTCACGGCAAGAGTAAACACATACACAAGAGATACCATTTCATTCGAGAATGCATTGAGAATGAATTGGTTGAAGTTGAACACATACCGGAAACAAAACAAATGGCGGACATCTTGACAAAGGCATCAACAAGAATCAAGTTTGTCGAAATGATAAACATTATTGGAGTTGAAGATTTGGCTAAAGGAAGATTGAAGCTTAAGAGGGAGATTGTTGAGTAAGCTTCAAGTTCTTGGTCATAACTTGGTGCCTAAGTTATCCAAGAGTTATTTGGATTAGGAACTAAGTTATGATCAAGTTAGTTAGATTTAGTTCTTATCTAAATCTAACAAATAGGGATTTATGAGTAATCTATTTTTCTTGTGTGTTAAGCAAACTTAATGAGTTATGTTTTGTTTCCTATATAAACCTAAATCGAGTTCATGATTGAGGTTGAGAGCAATTGATGTTTAGTTTTGATAGAGTTTCTAAGCATTCTTAATAAAGAGAGTTATTCTTTGTTATATGTTCTTGAGTTACAATCGACTTTACATTTTACTAGGAGCAATTGGATGGATATGAAGTTCTAAAATTTTTTAAAGGCTAAAACACCCTTAAATATTACTAAAAACTACCATATATATTATTTATCATCCATCTTTTCATGTTCTTTTTTATTTTATTCTAATATATATATATATATTTTGCTTTATGATATACTTTTTATTTTACATATTGATTATTTTTCAAATTTTTAAAATAGGTTAATTTAAATATTTTTACGTATTATTTACCATGACAAAACACTCGCCTAACTTTTTTTCCACGTAAAATTTTTTCCCTGCAAAACTTTTTTTCCCGCCATATATTTTTTTCCCGCCAAATATTTTTTTCTAGCAAAACTTGTTTTTCCGCCAAATTTCTTTCTTTTTCATCTCAAAAAAACCTTTCGAAAAAAAAAATTGACGGGGAAAATTTTTTGACGATAAAATCGAAATTTTGAAATATTAATAATATTTATGTTAAATGATCATAATTTTTATATATTTTAAAATTTTGATAAACAACTATAAGAACATGAAAAATTTAAAACATAATATTATTATTTTTTTCGTCAAATGTTATTATATTGCTTATAATGAATCATTTGTTACAGCAAAAGGTAGGAAATTAGGGCATACAAGAGATACAAAACAACTATATTTTGTACTATGAGTGATATGTTTCGCAAGCATATCAGCAGAAATATTTTGCGTCCTTGGCTTATGGATAAAACAAACTTGAGTAAACAAAGTGCTCCAAGCTGCCATTGTGTCGACGTAATGATGTAGCCTGGAATTGACCCTTTGTTTGTTGAGTAATTGATTTATAATAAAATTGTCTCCTTCGAACTCAACACTATTGTATCTGTGTGCCCAAGTCACTTGCATTGCCCAGATAAGTGATGTTAGCTCAGCCTCTTCAATTGTATGACGTCTTTGAAACTGCCCCATGCCCAACAATTGCAAATGTCCTGTATGATCACGAAGTATCCAACCCATCCATGATTGTGTATCACATACATGATTTGAAGCATCATAATTGCATTTTAAGTATCCAGACATTGGTCTTTGCCATTTGGAAACATTGCGAGTCGAGATGTTGTCTGAAGTTTGCTTCTTATATGAAGTACTATCTTCTCTCTGCATCCAATCATCAATATCTTGATAACTCTTGTTGATTGTGCTAAAGAAATCCCAATTCGTATTATTGAAGTATAGATCGTTGCGACTTTTCCAAATCCTTCAAAGAAGCCAGAAGGGAAGCAAACAGAGAGACATGTCTAGAAGATCATTATTGGAAATCATGATCAAATATCACAGTTTATCTTCAATAGAAATGTGATCATCAACCAAATGAGAAAAAGGAATAGAAGAGGCTCTCCACACAGCCTGGGCATAACTACATGTAAATAGAGTATGATTTTGTGTCTCTGTGTATTGACAACATCGAACACAAATAAGAGGTGCTTGGTTGTTTCGTCGTTCTAAATTAGCGTCCACTGCCAATGAATTGAAACCTATTCGCCATAGGAAGTGTTTGAGCTTTGGGGCGATTGGTAATTGCCAGATTTGTTTGGCAAGATCAGGGTGTGAACTTAACGGTGGTTTGCATTCGATATTTGACATAGCTGAGTGTGTAGCAACATAGTAACCGGATTTAACACTATATGCTTCATCTTTGAAATAGTTCCATATAAATGAGTCTGATGATGAGACTACGGGAAGATATATTTTCCAAATGTGATGCCAATCGTCAGGATGTATGCATTGCATGATTTGATGTACGTTCCATTGATTAGTGTGTGAATCAATTAAATACGAGACCTTCAAAGTAGGATTCATCATCGGCAGTACTCGTGGCGGACGTGGTGGTTCTGATGGATACCAAGGATCAAAAGCTAGACGAATATTATTACCATTACATGGTATGTATTGTAAACCTTGATGAATTAATGTTCGTCCATGTAGTAGAGATCGCCATGCAAAAGAAACTTGTGTTCGCATAGGTACATCCAAGATTTATTGGGTCGATGAGTACCGTGCTTTAAAAAGTCTATAGACTAGAGAATCTAGCCTTTTTAAAATCTTCCAAAGTGTATTAGCAAGAAGAGCTTGATTGCATTCTTGCAAACGACGAAAACCAAGACCGCCTAATAATTTTGGTGTAGAGATTTTCTTCCAAGAGACCCATGATGTTTTCCTAGAATTGTTGTTTTGCCCCACCAAAAAGAACTAATGATCCGATCAATATCAGACCAAATGGTAGTAAGTAGTTTAAAACAATTCATACTGGTAAACTGGTATAGCTAAAGCTACCGACTTGATAAGCGTTTCCCTACCAGCCGTGCTTAAGAATCTTGTTCCCTAATGATTAACATTCTTGGACACCCTGTCTTTAATGTATTCAAAGAGATGTCGTTCGCGTCTACCAAACTGTTCCGGGAGACCTAAGTATTTTCCACCACCCCCAATTGTTGAAATGTTTAATACTTGCTTGAGACGAGAACAAGTCGTATCATACACCTTAGAACCGAAGGTTATAGTTGACTTTTGTAAGTTGATCTTTTGACCGGAGATAGCTTCATAGGAGTTGAAGATGGAGCGCAAGGCGGTTGCATTAGCGACATCGGCTTTGATAAAGAAAAGTGAATCATCAGCAAATAACATATGATTCACAACATGACTACCACGACTTAGTTTTGAATGGTGTCATCGTAGTGTGCTTGTTGAAGCATGGAACTAAGAGCGTCAGAACATAAGATGTATAGATACGGTGATAGAGGGTCGCCTTGACGTATTCCTCGTTCAGGGCTGAAGTGTCCATGAGGCCGGCCATTAATCAGAATTGAAAATGAAACTGTGCGGACACATGTCATTATCCAATGAATCCATTGCGGACTGAATCATTTTCTTGTTAGAACCTCTTCGATGAAGTCCCATTACAACCTATCATAAGCCTTACTTATGTCAGTCTTGACAGCCAAGTAATTGCTTGATAAATCTGACTTAGTTCGTAACGCATGGAATATGAGCTATAATCGCATTGTCTGTAATCTAATGTTCTGGGATGTAGGCTGCTTGATTCTCACTAACAATTCCTAGCAACACAGATTTCAATCGACCCACCAAGATTTTTGAAATAATCTTGTATAATACATTACACAAAGCTATGGGTCGAAAATCAATCATTGTAGAAGGCGATTTTATTTTTGGAATTAAACAGACATTGGTATGATTCCATGCTGAGAGATCCATTTGATTATTAAAGAAAGCTTTCACTTCTGCAATGATTGATGGGCCGACTATCTCCCAATATTGTTGATAAAAAATTGCAGTGATTCCAAGGGTCCAAGAGCTTTGGTGGAACCAATGGCAAACACGGCAGATTTTATTTCAGCATCAGTAACTGAGCAAGTGAGTTGTTGATTAATATCGTCCGAGACAGATGAAGTTATAGATTGTAAGGCTGAATAATCCAAACCGAAAGAAGCAGTGAAAAGAGAACGAAGGTACCTAAGAGCTTCTTGTGCAACAGATTTGGGACCATGAACAAAAGCACCAGTATCATTACGTATGCGATAAATGTAGTTACGAGCATATCTTGTTTTAGTTGTCGCATGGAAATACTTTGTGTTTCGATCTCCCTTTGATAACCACATTACACGACTTTTGTGTTTCTATTATGTTTCTTCATCGTGATAAGCCTTTCTCAATTGTCTCTGTAAATCCTTGATCTGATCCGATGTCGTAGACGGTTGAACCTTGGCTTGATCAATAAGTGATAATAAATCTTGGATACACACAGCTGAATTTAAATTTTGCGAGTGCTTCCATTGAGAAATGTCATGTCTTGTAGAACATACACGTTCAATAACAGAAGATGAAGGATGCTGATTTAGAAAATGCCATGATTCTGCGATAATAGACTTCAACTGAGGATTGTCACATAATCTAGAATCGAAGCAAAACTGTTTCTGGCCTTGATACACATTCTGTTTAATTTTGATTATACCAGGTCTGTGGTCTGAGCTAGCAAATGGCAAAAACTCTAATTCTGTAGCCGGATATGTAGCATGCCATTCATCATTTATAAAGCCTCTATCAAGCCGACACTCAATAATTTGTTGATTTCTTTTTCCAACCCACGTCATCTCATTTTGTTGACCATTAATATCTTGCAGATTACAGACTTTAACCATCGTTTGAAAATTCTTCATTGACCAAGGTTGTCTAATCGGACCACCTTGTTTTTCATTTGAGCATAAAATTTCATTGAAATCTCCACAGAGAAACCAAGGACCTTGACGAGAAATTGAGATACGTTGTATGCGTTCCCATAGATGGTGTCTTTGATTACGAATCGGATGACCATATACGCAGGAAAAGTAGAAAGAAAATTCATTCTTATTTATTGAAACATCAAGGAGTCTTGCATCAGCATAATTAAAAGTTACAGAAACGTCATTATTCCATAATAAAGCCAAACCACCACTCAATCCTTGAGGCGCCAACGTCTTCACTTGATCATAACCCAATTGAGCCGCCACATCATGAACCACATCGTCATTGTTCTTGGTCTCTATAAGAAAGAGTATGTCCGGGTTATAAGTGCGTTTTATACCCTTAAGGCGTCGAACTGTCAGAGACCCTTTCAAGCCCTGACAGTTCAAAAAGGCTGTAATCATTCTGAACCCGGTGGCTTATGGCCCACCGTACCCTCAAAGTAGTTGAATCCAAGCCTTGCATAAGGAATATATGTGGTTTCATAGGAGCAATATGTGCCATCAGATGGACGAATCAACTAGTTATTAACCACAATTTCATCTGACTGACGTCTTACTCTCTTCAATTGGCTTTTATGTGTTTCTTCTAGGGCCTTAGTGCGACGGAAATCATACCCTATCATTGTTCCAGATGAACAATCATTGACAGCACCAGGAGCCTTACGTTTCTTCGATGTTGAAGGAGAATCTGCACTTGAATATTGTGTTGGAGACGCATCTCTAACCGACTCAGGACCATCGGCTTTGTTTAAGGAATCATTTGTTGGACTAGCTTCTGGATCATCAAGATCATCTTCATTGTCGTTGTCAATTGTTGGATTAGAAGATTGTGGACAAACAGAGACATCATGAGAAAGCATGCCACAACCAATTTCTCAAACTTAAATTTCAGGATGTGAAAGGCACCACCAAAAGTGAAAACTCGCTGAAACTTGAGAGGATTGGCCACATGCCAGAGAATCCTTACACGAACAAAGTCCACCGAGAGAGCATTGTCAGAATCAAAGTCTGTTTCAAGGTAATATCCCAGACTTTTACCAATTAATTCAACAGACCTTAGAGACAGAAAGTTGTGAGGAAGACCATGAATTTGAATCCAAAAGGGAATCCAAATTAGCGTTCTATTCTTCCACTCGGCCAATCGAGATGAAACTCTCTCCAAAACATGTTTAAATGTATCCTTATTTACTCGCTAGTGTAACACCGACATCCCAAGATACTTGCCAAGGTCCTTGGTTGATCGAATTCCACTCTCTGCATTGATCCTTTCCACAACCTGACTAGAAACATTATCCAAAAAGTAGATTTTAGACTTTTCCAAACTAACCCGTTGACCCGATGCCACACAAAACTCATCTAAAACTCCACGGATAACCCGAATCTGTGAGATAGATGCTTCCGCTAACAGAATACGATCATCAGCAAAGCCGACATGCGAGAGCTTTGGACCACCCCGAGATAAAGCTATCGGCTTTCACTTAGACGAAACCACTGCATCCTCTATGAGATGACACAATCTCTCAAGACACAACACAAATAGATAAGGCGACAACGGGTCTCCTTGTCGAAGACCGTGAGAAGGAGTAAAGAAATATGTTTTCTCCCCGTTCCATAAGATATTCATTGAAGGACCAGAGACACCAGCCATAATTCAGTTGATCCACGCCTTAGACAAACCAGCTACCCGGAGAGTATCTTCTAAAAAATTCTACCGGATTCTATCATAAGCCTTCTCCAAGTCTAGCTTAAGAAGCATCCATCCTTTTATGCCCTTCTTCTTCCGCATAGAGTGAACTACTTTTTGAACTATAACCACATTATCTGTTCTTAGCCGTCCCAGAATAAAACTGGATTGAGCAGGCCCAATTAGCTTAGAAATAATTGGTTTCAATCGAATCACCAACATCTTAGTAACAATCTTAAACAAGACATTACACAAGCTAATAGGCCTGAACTGAAACATCCTCTCCGGTTTCATCACTTTTGGAATCAACACAAGGAGCGCATCATTAGTACCACGAGACAGCTGGCCCGTACGGAAAAAATCTAGAACAAATCGCAATATAGAATCGCCCACTATGTCCCAACAATCCTGATAAAACACTAGTTGAAAACCATCTGGACCAGGTGCTTGAAATCGTCCCATGCTCTACACTGCAAATAACACCTCGGAAGCAACAAAAGGTCTCCCCAAATGCAGTTGATCTGCATAAGCAAGCCTCACAAAGCCGTCCGTAGGTAGCCGATGACCGCCGATGGTTGTACACTCAAGTGAGTACAACTGCTTGTAAAATTCTGTGGCCATATTCTCGAGCTCCGCATGATCTGAAACCCAGTGGTCATCGTTAGATTTCAACATCTCAATCCAATTTCTCCTCCTCTGGATTACAGTAGAACTGTGAAAGAAGGTGGTGTTGCGATCCCACAGTGTAATCCACTTCTCACGAGACTTCTGGAACCAGATAATTTCTTCTTGTTCAAGTGCTTCCTCCAATGATTGCACAAGTTCTTGTTCCTTACGTAGCAAGCTATTTGTGGGCGAAGACTCAAGATGCAATTGTATCTTTGATATCTCCTTCCACTTATGAACATCTCCGAATATCTCTCGGTTCCAATCCCACAACTTAACCCGCAACCCATCAAGGGCTTGTCTAGTCGATACACTATGATCCCAAGAATTAAGCAACAACGCCTTAAAGCCTGAGTGTTTTAACCAAGCAGGTTCAAATCTGAATGGTCGTCTACTCGGGTTCACTTTAGGCTGCGGAGAGAGTTGAACATGTAACAGGGCATGATCCGAGGAAAGAAAGGGCAAATGTGCAACTATCGCCTCTTGCCATTTTAACCGAGCCTGAGCACAACAAAATACTCTATCAAGCCTATTTGCTACAAAGTGTTGTGACTCACATCCCCTCCTCCACGTAAAAAAACTACCTTTGAATTCCATATCAATCAAAGAGAGGTCATTGATCCACCTGCCAAACACAAGAGAGTATGAAGAAAGTTGATCATTGCCTCCGCTACGCTCATCGATCCGCATAATAGAATTAAAGTCACCACCTATGATCAAAGGATTATGAATACGAGTGACAATACCTCTCAACGAATCCCATAACAAACTTCGCCGGCTTGCACTCGGGGTTGCGTACACAACAATTATATGCAAGACATCTTCTCCATTCTGGACCACATATGAAATAAACTGCGTATTGGTTTCCAGAATTTGAACATCACCAACACCATCTCTCCACAATAACCACAAGCCACCACTTTGACCTATGACATCAACCCGAACTGAATTATCAAAACCCAAACCTATGGCAGCATGCATTTCAAATAAAGCCAGAACATCAACATCAAACTTCTTCAAAAGATACTGTATAAATCGTTAAAAATTGGGTTTATTTGCCCCTCGACAATTCCAAAAAAGACAATTAATCATGAGGAAAATCAAAAGATCGAAAAAATCACTGGGGCAAGCTGTCATGCCCGAGTACTAGGCATCATTTCTGAGCCCACCATTTCCTGCATATCCGGGTCTACCATCAAGGCAAAATCACCTATCAGCAAGACTGAACCTGTGACAACTCCCGACAACGTGGAACCCGTATCAACTAGTGGCAAAGTAGCACCCGTATCATCAACCATCCGTGCATCTATATCCCTTGAATCCACCCCACAAATACTCTAAAGACGAGGCTGCACTGCTAACTCAGAACCCCGACATGCATCATCGGACTCCAACCTCGATCGCTTCCCCATCTCCGAAAACTCAGCCTTTCTTTAACTTGGTCCAAAAACCAGTCCCCTTGTTGGTTTATTTAGTCTTAACTTAGATTTCAAGGCAGCCTTAATCTGCTTACGGCGATCACCACCTTTAGAACCTCCAAACTTTCAATCTTTCTGTTCACTAAAAGCTCCCTGCGAATCACCAGTACCCACACTAGACCCCGTACCATCCAACGCAAAAGGCGCCACATTCTCTTTGTTAGCCATAAGCACATCATTTGTCACACTAGCAGCCTTATCTGACACCTTCTGATTCTGTAAATTGTCAAACTTATTCGATAAGGAGACATTTTTAAAGGCCGTAGACAAAGGAATGTCTCTGGATTTCACTTCCAAATTATCCGGTTTAGCAATCCTAGAAGGCACGACATGGCTAGGTGCTAAAACTGGAGTCTTCCCCGACCTACGCACCACCGTAAGCCCATCATCCGGTACACTCGGGACTATAGTCGAAGCAGATTCCTTTTGTGCTACGGCAGGATGAGAAGCACTTACACCAGCCTGAGGGCATTGCTGAGTTCTATGCCCTAGCATACCACACCTCAGACATATATTACTCAAACCCTCATATAACACATAATACCGCTAACCATTAACACGAATCAATCCTAGGAGAGGCTTGCGAAGGTTCACTTCCACACAAACCCTAGCGTAACGAGCCCGCTCAAAGGTCAAAGTGGTCATATTTACACGAACAGGATGACCTAACTCTTCCGCAATGCACATCAAGAGCGATTTATGATACATGTGAACCGATAGATTTGATAGCTGAATCCAGACCGGAGTAGTCAATATATCATCACTCAAAGGATTGAACTCGGGATCCCATGCTTGGACCATAAGGTAACTACCAAATATCCTCCACGGACCCCCTGCTAAAGCCGCAAAGTACTCCTCCTCTCTCTCAAATCGCACCATAAAAAACTGTCTAGGTAGATCTGTCACGTACATAGCGCCATGTTCCAGAGTTCCTGCAACTTTCGTTGCAAGGCAGCAATCAGAACTGTTCATCTTAAGACTTGGACAAATATACAGTTTTTTCACATGCTATTCATGTCATCAAACACTTCCTGATCCACCAATATGTCTGGTTGACCCGCAGCCCCGTCTGGATACATAACTTTCACCCTTGACCTAACGAAAGCATCGTCCATCAGTAACTCTGACAAACCAAACCTCCATCGTTAGTAGCTTTGACCCTATCCACCCACGAGCCAGCACCCTCTGGAGGATCTTGGGGCGGCGGTCCCTTCTCGTTCAACTCTGTCATCGTCGCATCTTGAGTCGCAAGCGGCAAAACCCTAGACATCCTCTTTTTATTTAGTCTGTTTAACTATCTTGATTAGTGTTTATCTTTAACAAAAAGAAAACAAAAAAGAAGTCAATATTTATCCAACTATATTAATGTTTATCTTTTTTTGTTTTCGTCAAAAGTTTCCTTTATTAATATGTATCATTGTTTACAGACATTGTTAAAAAAGCAAGACAAATTTGGAATAACTCCCAATCTACCTCTTGGCAACTTATAACTTGCTTAGCTAAAACATCAGCGCATACATTTCCTAATCGCTTAACATGAGTAAATTTGATATGTTGAAAATATTGAGACCACTGAATGATGATATTTACATAGGACTGCATCCTTATATTTGTGTTCTTTGATATCAATAGCTTCATGATTCCTTCATTGTCACCTTCAAAGATGATAGATCGGTATCCATAGCTCCACATACACTAAATTGCCCAAATCAAACTTGTGAATTCAGCTTCGATGATTGAATGACGACCCTCAAATTTGCCCATCCCACAACATAGGAAAGTACCATTTTCATCTCTTGTAATTCATCCCATACCTGATGCATGGGGGCCTTGTATATGTGAGACGTCGTAATTGCACTTAACATAGCCAACCTCTGCTTTTGTCCATTTGACTATTGGGAGTGGTGATGTATTGGGCGTTCTAGCCAAATGAGTGTGGTTAGTTGAGCTTTGCTAAATTTTACTATGTAACTATTCACTTACATCTTGAACTGACACTGGTAGGTGTCATTGAATGTTATTGACTTATTGTTGAATAGCATCTCATTACGACCCTTCCATAAGCACCACAAAATCCATAATAGTAGGGCTCGGTAATATTGTGGTAACATCTTATTGTTATGCAGTTGAGTAAATGTTAGTAGCTTTTCTTCAACCACAATATCAGGATCTAATAAGTTACCTAATGGAAGGCCACTCAATTGCCAAACTGCCTTGGCATAGTCACACATCAAAAAGATATGCTGAGTGGATTCAGTCAAATTATCGTCGCATCATCTCACACATGTAATAAGGCCTTGAATACGCCGCACTAACATATTAGAACCCACCACCAGAATATTTGATCCTATTTTCCAAATGAAGTGTCGCAACTTTGGGACTATATCTGGCTTCCAAATACTACTTGCTAATATAGATTGAGCATGTAGTGGAGCTTTGTTATCCGATGAGTGTAAGCTATTCTCATAGGCCATCTTGTAACCGGATTTAAGTGTGTAGCAGCCATCATCAGTATTTGCCCACATATAACTATCATGTGTTGGTATTTGTGGTATAAAATTTTTCCAGATGTGTGATTGATCCTCTAAAGAAACCCACTCCTGAATACGATCAATCCGTCATTGTTTTGTGGTTTCATCAATTAAACTACTCACTGGGAGAGATATATTAATAAGTGGAAGAACACGCGGTGCTCTTGGTGGAGACAGTGGGAGCCACGAATCACTTATCTGTATATCTGCACCAATTCCAATCCTATATTGCAAACCTTTCACAAATAAGTCTCGACCATGGCAAAGAGATTGCCAGCCAAAAGAAGGACGATAGCCATGTGAAGCAGTGAGAATATGATTGTTGTTGTAGTATCGAGACTTTAGTAGTTGTGCCAATAAACAATTTGGTCGTTGTAAGAGCCTCCAAACTTGATTAGCCAAGAGCGCTTGATTAAATTCCTTTAAACGACAGAACCCCAGACCCCCATCACGTTTTGGAGTAGATAGTTTCCCCCACGGAAGCCAGTATGTCTTTTTTTACTGATTGTGTCGTTCTCCACCAAAGCTTTCCAATTAGTGAATCAATTGTTGAACAAACATCAGCTGGTAAGCGGAAACAATTCATAGAGTAAATGGGCATTGCGAAAGCCACCGCCTTTATTAATGTTTCTTTACCAGCATCCGAGAGATATCGGTTTTGCAAACCATTGATTTTTCGTTGAACTTTATCTTTAATATAGTTAAAAAGCTCTGATTTTCGCCCTTGGAACTGTTCTGGTAATCCGAGATACTTACCACCACCACCTATCTTAGTAATTCCTAGCGCAGTCTGTATTCGTAATCATGTTGAGTTGTTTACTCTTGTTCCAAAAATCATTGATGATTTCTCGCGATTGATCATCTGTCCTGATGCAGTTTTGTAGTCATTAAATAGTTGCCGCAGATTTCAGCTATTGTGCTTGTCTGCTCGGACAAAGAAAAGAGACTCATCTGCGAAAAATAAATGAGAAATAGTTGGACCTCCTCGACTGATTTGTAATCCCCTAATATCATTCATAATCTGGGCTTTGGTCATCATCAAACTTAAGAAATCCGAGCATAAGATATATAAATAATGTTTATCAAACCATATTTTTTACTTTTTAAATTACAGACTTCAATTAACCGTATAATATATATCTAATACTATAAAAAAGGATAAGTATATTTATAGAGTTATAAAAATTTAGAATAACAAACAAATTTTCATTAAATCATCAATACATAATTAATATTTAATATATCCTCCAAAAAAAAACTGAATCCGATCAAATTACATCATATGAATTAATTTTTCTCCTATTTATTTGATCTTATTACAAAAAAGAATTAAATAATCACTTCATCAGAAATTAAGAAAAAAGTTATATTTTTTTTGGGTTTAAAGGCCATTAGGCGTTGACAAAAAAAATATATATATATATATATATATATATACTTATTTGGGTTTTCTTTTTTGTTTCGTATAAATATTTACTCTCGACTCTCGTGTTGAAATCTCGTTAATAAGTAAAGTGGGTCATACTGGCCTAATCTAGGCCCATAACTCGTCCACTATCATTTTGCCCAAACCTTATATATCTGTTACGTTTGCTCAGTAACATACCATCTTCATATTGTTTGAAGAACGAGTGGTTCAGACTTTCAAAGAAGATCATTGATCAAGTCACAAACAAATCTTCTAATCGGAACAAAGATGATCATGAATTTAGACTACGAACGACAACAGTTTTTATGAAATGCATTTCTGCAGTTATTATGAAAAAAAAAAAAAAAAACTTATGGGTTACATATCTTCAAACTCAATCCAA
>WJSH01002618.1:471922-518864 GCA_009757365.2 Lepidium campestre
GAGTTCCGACTTTAAAGAATCATATAATTTACACATAATATGGACAAAACATTAAAAATGGAAAAAAACGAACCCAATATTTTAAATAATATACTATTTTCTTTATTTGATTTTCTCTATATTTCATCTCCTCTAAGATCTTGAGAGATTCAAACAGATGAAATAGGTTAATTAACCCTAACAAAATGATGAACCTTGATCGATTTTTTTTATATACACACTTCAATATTAAGACAAAACAAAAGTCAGTAAGGTGAAACTCTAAGATGGTATCCTTTTGGTGCAGAAACTCTCGGAAACACCATTAATTTCTCTTCTCCTTTCTCCTCCCATCTGCACAAAAACCAAATCATTAAGACCTCCAAACTCATCAATCAAAATACCTGCAACAAAATCATATCTTTGCACAAGAATTGGGCCTGGACATATTTTCCAAAACATGAACCCGAACCGGACATAGATAAGAAGAACCAAACGCGCGAAATATCCGAACCCGATCCAAAAATATAAAAATACTTGAATGAGTCGTAGCTCAATAGAACCAAAAATCCGAAAACCCAAATATCTGACCCGAATACAAACGGGTACCCGAAGGCCCAATTTCAAAAACTAGAGATCAAGAACATACCTATATCTTGTAACAAAGTAGTGAAGGAAGCTTGAGACTTCAGAGATTCCTAGTTCCTTGCCAGGACAAAGTCTTACTCCACCTCCAAAGAGTAAGAAATGGCTCTTTGATTCTAAACTCTTCTCCTGCATAAAATAAAACCCTCTTTGTGAGCCAAAAGGTTTCAAACAAACAAAACACAACTAGCAAAAATAATTACAGATTGTATAGATACTAACCATCCATCTCCATGGGTTAAAGATCATTGGATCTTCATATAGAGATGTATCATAGTTAATCTCTCTTGTGTATACGTAAATTCTCCATCCTTTTGGGATCAAATACCCTGTAAATATTTAAAATGACAACCATTATTAATATAGATAAAATAATTTTTTTCTTTTCTGTCAAAATAATTGAAATAAAACCATGAAGGGTCACGGGAAGATAATTGCTTCGCTGGATTGGTTGGTATATTTTTGTAAATAATTGATGTAATGTAAGGTCCACATGCCCAATTTTATTTATTTTTCCTCTTTAAAATCAATATTTAAAAAATAATAATAATGAAAAAAAAAAGAATTTGTACTCTTTTATAACAAATTAGGATAGTTTATTACCGTTAAGTTCCAAGTCGTGAGTAGTTTTCCTCAAGACACCATTAACAATCGTTGCCAATCTTGATGTCTCAAAGATAACCTAATAAACAAAAATGGTCCAATAACATATTAAAACACAATGTCAAAATCAATAAATATTAATAAATTAATTTTTGTCAAAAAATACTCACAGCTCGAGTGAATTTCATCGATTTAATATCGTCGAGAGTGAGTGGTTCGTCAGGTCGTTTTCTGTCTCTAATAGCCAAATGTTCTCTCTACAAAATCCAAAACAACAATAAAATCAATAACCAAACCGGATAAGAAAAACCGGTTTAGTAAATGCTTTGTTTTAAAAGAACATACTCTGAGTTCTTCAAGAGCTTTTGGATGATCATGAAGATACTTAAGCGCCATCATTGAGGTTGTAGAGACAGTTTCATAACCAGAATACAAAATTGTTACCACTTGATCTCTTATCTCTTTATCGGTTAACAAGTATCGGTTATCTTCCTTCTTCATTAAGTACCCCAACATGTCTGTGAAAGTTTCTCCAGACTCTCTTCGTTCTTGCATCAGCTCTGTCAATAACCTATCGATGTTGTTTCTTGCCTGAAAAGCAACCAAAAAACCATCAGCTTATCTTAATTCTTTTACATTTTTGTTTTCTTAATGTCGATTTTCGATTGTTTTACCTGGATTCCGCAGCGATAATTCGTTCCGGGAAGATCGATTGGGACCGAAAGAGTTCCAACAACAAGCTTGAAGAACTCTGTTCTATATTCTTCAACTTCTGTTTTTTTCAAAGTCTCAGCTATTTGTAATAACGATGATAAAAATGCCATCTGCACAATAACACAAAAACATTAGTCAACAGAATAATTATTATTAATATAAAAAAACAAAACAATAAACTGTTTAATACTCCCAGATTCAGACAATTAACAACTATCAATAATTTTACGATTCTACCCCTCTACAGAAAAAAAAAATTCACTCAAAAAATACTTTTTTTTTTTCCACAAAATACTCTTTATTTTACCTTTTTACATAAAACTAATTAAATGAGTTTATATTGTTATATTTTACCTATTGAAACACCAAATCTAAGCATATATAGTCAAATACTTTCTTTGATATGTGTGCAAAAATGTTTGGCCAACATTAGTTATGAAGATTAGGAATAATAAATTAAATTCTCAAAAAGAATTCAAAAACTAATAAATTACTCTGACATATAAAAGAAAAAACAATAAATCCCTAATAAAGGAATAGACTTAAGATTCAGATTCAATGTCTAAAAAAACAATAGAAAGAAAGAGAGAGAAAAGCTAAGGAACGTACATGTTTGGTCTTTTCTTGGATATCAATGGACTTAAGCTCATCCCAACCACAAAGATAGTTTCTCATGAATTCATTAATCTTTGGTAAAAGATGATCTTTCATCATAACTGGACTTATTAAAGAAAGTAATGAGCCTCTCATGAGTCTGTGGCTTGGACCATGAACTGCAGCGATATTGCAGGTTCCGAGAATATCAAGCATCGATTGTGGATAACCAGCAACTAGTCCTTTAGATTCATTCATTAGAATGTATCTATTTAGTTCAGCATCCATTGAGACTATTGTTGGACAACCAAGAATGTGAGATTTGAAGAAACTTCCATATCTGATCATAAAATCGAAATGGGTTATGATTAAGTTTAAGGAGAGAAGAAAGATTAAAGAATAAAGAATGAAACTTTAACCCTTTTAATACCTAAGTCTTTGGTTCTTCATGAAATCTGGTCCTTGTTTGAGAAACTCAGTGGTTTCACCAAAAATTGGCCAACCCATAGTTCCAGGAGGGAGACCTTTCTTGGAATATCGCATCTGATTCCATCGGAGAAGAGCTGAACAGATGCAGACAATGATCATAAGAAGACCCAAAACCATTATCATTATGCCCATCTTCTGTTTTGCTCTGTTTTTTTCTTCTTTTGTGCTCTGTTCTTAAGAAAGAGAGAGAGTAGAGAGATAGATGGTTATGAGTCTCTTGCTGGGACTAAATGGCTGTGTGTGGCATTGTTTATATAGGCCTCTAAAGGCCAACATGCTATAAGAGAGAGACGAGAGAGATGATAGATTTACCATATCGAAAGAGTCAAAGAGAAATTTTGGTTTTTAATTTTTAACCAACTCTGTGTATATTTCTTATTTTATGTATTTTATTTCAACAACCATATTGTTACTGATTTGGGAAAAAATAAGTAAATTGTGGCAAATATCAACAAGTATTGAACTTATTAGATAGAGCAAACATTAATATCTTTTTGACTAAATTGTCTATATCTCTACAATTTTGTTAAACTAATAAAAACTATATTATCTCTGCAATTAATAAAACATAGATTCAAAGATTTTTTTTCTGGTATCATTACAAGACTTTAAAAAGGTTTATTTGCTTACTATAAAAAATAAGATAAAAATGACAAAACATTCTAGACAGTTTTTCCGTCGAGCATGGAAGGATAATCGTGATGGATTATTAACAAGAAACGATTGTGGTTAAAATAACAATTTTTCTGAAACCGTCAGAAAATTATGATTTCGACGATTTTAGATGGAATTATTGACTGTCTGAAATTTGATGACGTTGTCAAATGTTCCAACAATCAAAGAACCATCGAGAACTTCCAATGATTTTACCACCAATTTTGATGGAAAATATAGTCGTTAATATCCAAAAAGAGTAGTCAAGAATTCATGTTATTAAAGTGCACTTATACTCATTCAGTTATTGAAATAAGAGTAATTTCAACAAATGTTATTTTAAAGATGCCTCTTCAAACATACATTTACTTTTTGAAAATGAATTAAAGCAAAAGATGTACTTTTGAAAAGAAATCTGGCTCAAATGGCAATTTTTTTAAAGTCTCCCAAGAAAAAATTCGAAAATTAAAAATGGTTTACAAGGAAAATATATTTGGTATCATGTCAAAAATAGCATAATACATATAAAAAAAATTTGTGAGGATTTCTAAGGACAAAAATATATATATATATATATATATATATATATTAAATTTTTCGGAGTAACACAAGTCTAGTATCCAAAAATAGTAGGATACAAAAACTGAGAGAAAATATTGGATGACAAACATTGAGAATGGAAAATTAATAGAGGTACCAAAGTCAAATTAAGATGAAGGTTAAATATTGTGGATTCCTACTATTGAGAGGACGATATGGCCAACAACAAATATATTGTTCTCTGAGGGAGAATGAATGTAATACCCTAAGAATTTTGAAATAAGGTGGTGCACAAAAAAGCGTTTAAGAAAATTGATTGGGTTGCTATGTTACTAAAGTGCATTTATATTTTATGATGTTCATCCTAACTTCCAGAGTTATGTGACATTGTTACTAACTATGAAGTGTTTAGTTATTTTCCAATAGTCTTTTTCTTATCCCAGGCACGGAAATCAAAACTCTCTTGCAATTCGTTTTTTCTAACATTGGCGAAGTTTTGGCTTATCACTGTCGGGCCATATCTCTACTGTTTTTGCATCTCTAATTTTCAGCCTTGGTAACCTCTCTCCGGAAAATTTTTGTGGTGGTCAACTGAAGATATTGGTGTGTGTTACGCCAAATCTGATAAGGCCTCACCGTCGGACGTCGTCGGTGAAGAATCTTCTGATTCTTTGATGACCTAGAATTTTTTGGCATCTCTAAACCGCAAAGATCAACTGTCTCTCCTTCCATTTTTCTATGAAAATTAAGTTTCCTACATTGTTCGACGATCCATGCCTTGGGCGTGTTTCAAGTTAGATTTGTCACTCTGCATATCCCTCCTCCATGTTAATAGAAACGAGAATGCCTTAGTGAGGAGTTTTCTCCCACTGCCCGACTCGTCGGAACTTTCTCCTCTATAGTAAGTTGCTCTAAGTATAAATGCTTCTTCAATTTGCGATAAGTGAGTGTTGCTTACGCTTGCATCTTAGAAGAAACTGGAATCAGCCAGAGAGGAAATTGTGTTCATCTCAGAAGCTCTTTTGTCTTTGTTACAACTATGCCTTCGTCGGTTGGCTAGAAGACGAAGAATATTCATGGATCGTCGCCGCTGTCACTCCCTCATTTATGGAAAACTCTTCCTCACTCTTTATTGGGGCTTTCTAGATTAAGATGGTTAGTGGGCCTATTCGTGAGTCTTTTTCGCCCTAGGTATTTTATAAATTTCTCTTTTGTACTTTATTGAATTGAGTTTCTGAGGACAAGACAAATTTCATGGGTTTTGGGCAAACTTTATATGATTATCTTACGACTGAGGATAAAACATCCTCTCTCAAAGAGAGAATTTTTTTCTCAAAGTACTCTAGGTTGGGTAACTATTATCAATTATCAAATATCAAAAATTCAAATAGATCACATTTGTGTTCGACCAATCCATGTAGCAACATAATTAGGAATTATTTAAGACTCTTCCAAGATTCTTGAATGAAATTCATCATCTATCCAAAGTCTCCAATGCGTTTTGAGTATTTTTCCTATATTTTTTTTAATATATTTAAAGATGTATTATGTTCTCCAATATTTTGAGCAAGTTATTTTCTATGCTGATCTAATCTTGAAACTTTTAGTTCGAACTCTTTACATGCAGTATTAGGAGAGGAATTAAAGGTCACTAGGCCAGTTGACAAAAAAAAAATCTTGAAACTTTAAATTCATATAAGCAGTTTAGTTAAATAAAATAAGAAGTTTTTTTAATATCATTTTACTAAAGATAGTAAGGAAAGTTGTTGTGGTGATTTGTTTATTTAAATAATTAATTTAAAAATTATGCAATAATATGTAGTTTAGCATCTTTGATATGAAGATAAATGAATAAAGACTATAATTAATTATTATTTTTAAATAATATTTGCACAATGTCAGATGAATTTGTTTTATTATAATAAAATTTTCAAAAAAATGTGTCCATGCATAAATGAACAAATCTTGTATTCACATATAATGAATGTTCTTTTTCAATTTTCTTTTTTTACCTCTATTTAAATTAGAGAAGGTGTTACGCTTTTTTGTTTTTTGTTGTAATTCTTAATTCAAAAGATCATTTATACATTTATGCAAACAACTGTCAAACAATTATAAATAAGTCCGTTTGAAAAAGATTCTTCAAATAAGAAAAATAGTGTTCAACCGATCGTTTAAAAAAACGTTTCAACCAATGATTTCCAACAAAGTGTAGAGTAATAGCAAAATAAGTGTTATGTTTACAAACGACCTTTTGAAACTTTTCTTAGTTCTTGTATGATTATGAATACTAGAGAGAGAGAACAAAAAAAAAAGCAAAACATTGATATGATTTTGGATTACTTCTGTTGTCTAATCCTGTTTTATAAATACCATGTTGAATTCAAAAGAAATCATTTATGTACACGCAGGAAGATAACTTTTTAACTGAATTTTTAAAAAGTTAGTAATTAAAGAATCATGAAAATGTTCTAAAGGCTTAAACCACCAACTCATTCTTCAAGATCTCAGACATAATGCTTGTTTGGTAGCTATGAAGGAAGATTCTTCTTTTTAGAGCAGATTAAAGTTAATAACTTTATGGTTTCATCTTTATGGGTTTTGTTATAAGTAAACACATAAATGATTTCGATATAATTGGGATGAAAAAGAGAGATTTATGTATTATGTACCTTCGTTTCATGTGTTCCCGGTGACTTTAAATGATACTCCGAAACCAGAGATTTATCTGCTTTTTAGATGGATATAATCATAATAGTTTGTTTAATAAACGAGGATGTAGTAAAAGTTTAGTAATATATTTTTTTCATATTTAGAATTGATAAACAAACTTTAACATTGTATAACTTTTTCTTTTTCTGTAATTTGTTTTCTAATTATTATAAATGCCTAATTTTTTTAACTTTTTTATACTGGAATTCAACTCTAAATAGTCACATAATAATTTTTAGACTATAAATCGATTCAATGATAAAAAAATTGTTCTAGTTTGTTAGATAGTAGTATTATTTTCCCTTATTTTATTGAGATTACATGAAATGTATTAAGCAAAATGGAGGAATAGAAAATAAGAAAATATAGTTATTTACTAATATTATAATTTACAGAAACTTTTCTGAATGAAACCCTAATATTTTGTAAAATATAAACGAAAAGGAACTAATTATATCTACCAAAAAAATTTTTAAAAAAAAACTTAAAAAAAAAAACTTCTTTAAGAAAAGAAAAAACTAACTCTTAAATCATTTTTTTATAGATATTGATATCACATTCTTGATTAAATTACAAGATACGTTGGTATAGTAGAGTTGATTAAAATGGTGGTTTCATAAAAGTTATGGTTATTTATAAAAGAAATATGAGAAATAGAAATTCATTTATAGCTATTAATCATTAATTAATAATTAAAAGTTTATTCAATCAAATGATTAAATGTTAATTTTAATAGTTTTTCATCAAAATTTAAATTTAGATACTTGTTTAATTTTTTTTTTGTCAACAATTAGATCTGACAAAATATTATTTATAACTTACACATCTCTAAATTCTCTAAAATTCTCTAGAATAATCGTTTAATTTTAAAGGATAAAAATTAAATTCTAAAGGGTAAATTTGCTAAATATCACCAAATACTTACAAAATTATGAAAGTAACACTGATAATATGGAAATTGGCAATCTAACATGCATTTCTGTAAAACCCCCTATAATTTAATTAAAGAGAATTAAAATAAATAAAATATTAGATAAATAGAATGTGGTGTCAGAAGAGAGAAATAAATATGAAACGATTTGGATGGTCGTATCACGACTGATGATCTGATAATAATATATTTAACACGATGATGAAATAGTTGATGTTATAATTAAAATCATACATAATAACAACTTATGTAGAGAGAGACAAAGGGGGAGAGAGAGAAAGAAGAAGACGGGGAGAGGGAGGGAGAGAGAGAGGAAGATAGAAGGGGAAAAGGAGGGAGAGAGAGAAAAACATAGGAGGAGAGAGAGGAAGATAGAGGGAGAGACGGAGAGAGACGAGGAGATGGAGGAAGAATATGGAGAGAGAGAGGAAAACAGAGGGGGAATGAGAGAGAGATGGAGGAAGAGAGACGGATAGATGAAAGGAGAGAGGATCAGAAATATATTACAACAAATATAGAGATAAACATACAACACAAATAAAAACATGATAATTATATTGTTATTAATGTTTCTCAATACCAAAATAATGGAAGCGTATATATATTCTGACACAAATAAATGCTATAGAATAGGGGTAATAGTGTCTAAAATTTGTAACAATAATCTACTATTTTTCTGCGTGTCATTTACCTAATTTTTAAATTATACGATGTTATTCTCTTAAATTTCTCAATTCTAAATTAAATTATTAACTATTAGTAGCTAAATAAATATATGAGTAGAAAAAGAAACAAAGAATTTATGAGTACTTAGGATGAGGATGGCCACATGGGCACCACCGAAAACGAAAGGTACATTAACCAAAAAGCTCACTATAAAAGAAAAAAACTAAAAACATTTTTATTCAATTTATTCCTTAAAAAGAACTTACAAGAAGTTCACGTGTACGTTCTTACATACATATATGTATTTTATAATTCTCATATGGAATTTTTCACATTAACTCGCTAAGAGACACAAACGCTACTGTCATTCCTGCATGTGAATAAGAGAAGGGAAAGAGAATTATGAAGAAGCTAATTAAAAAAAAAATTGAGAATTTATTCCAATTATTTTGGGAGATTTTAGGTTTAAGTTCTCTTGAAATAAAAAAAATTATTAAAAATATAGTTTTTTACCATAATAGTAGTAGATGAATAGATAAATGATAATCTACATCTCATAACATTAATTTGCAGAGACTTGAGTTTGATTTTGCTCAAAATTTGAAGCACTCGAAACAAATCATCATTTTCATTAAAATAAGAAAAATTGTTTTCACAATTTTTTTTTTTTGAAAAACTAGGAAAAATAATACTTTCTCAAAAAAATCATTTTTCAAATAATATTTACAATTTTCATGCAATTATTTTCACATGAGTTAAAATAAGTTATTTATTTATTTATTTCTGGTCACGTGAATATTTAAATATAGCAAATAGGGAGAGCATTGGTTTTACAAACATTCCTGCTGCTGTTCTAACTGCAAGTTTGAATTTTGGTCCGCCTTGAATCATTAAAATGAATAAATATTTAATAATACGAATATGTCTGCATACGTCATCAATCAGCCATGACGTTTTTACAAAATAGAAAATGGGAATCTTTAATTTTGATTTTAATAAGAAACTAGATGACTCCCTCGCATAGGCCTGGGTATTTGGACTTAACCGAACCGATCAAACCAAAATTTTTTATTCTCGGACTAATTTCAGTTTGTACGTACAAACCGATCTGAGGGATTTGAAATTTTATTTTGTTATCAGTTCGATCGGTTCGGCGAAAAGAAATCGATCGGTTTAAGTTAAACCGAAATACACCCTTAAACCTAAAAATGTTTCGCCGGTTTCTGATCTCCACTCCTCTTGAATCTCTGATCTCCACGCTTCCCGAATCTCTGCGTTTAATGAATCAAATGATTTTGTTTATGTTGTGTCTTCCTCCTCGTTTAATACCATTGATATCGCCACCGAAGAAGACGAATGTGGAAAAGCTATGGTATTTGGCGAAATGTAAAGGCATAACAACATAGACATTACATCCATTATTAGACTTCGTGTGCAGAAGGAAGAACGATTAGTGATGAGATTAAACTACATGTGACTTGATTTACCCAGATCTATGCTTCATTACTCATGCCTCTTCTCTCTCTGTGGAATAAAAAAAGAAGATGAACTTTTTGTTTCAATTCGGAACCAAAAGAAACCGAAATATTTCGGTTCAATTCGGAGCATATAATATTATCCAAAATCGAACCGAATAAACCGATTGTCGAACCGAACCAAATCGAATTATTATTTGGTTCAAATCGGAAATCATTTATGTAAACCGAATAAAACGAAAATGGAATAACCCAAACCGATTCTAACCGAACCGACCAAATGCCCAGACCTATTCTCGCACATGCGTGCGGACATAAATTTTTTTAATTTAATTAATTTTTAAATTTTTATACATTAATAATTAACTTTTTAGAAATATATATTATATATAAAAACACCAAAGATAATTTCAATATGAATTTTTTTACCAAAACAATTATATAACTTTAATTTTCTACCAAACAAATATATAATTTCAAATCATTAGTTTCATGTTTTTTTTATGAAAAATACGATTTTTTTCTTTTTCCAACTAGTGAACATTTTATTAATTTGAAATATCAAAGTTGATACAACTTTGCAGAAACAAAGGACAACGATCAAATAATAACCAAGGGCAATCAGGTTTAGTGACAATTGTCTGAGCTAGCAGGTCAGCGCATGTGTTACAATCCTGTGGTCTTTGTTGGAATTCTATCTGAGCAAATTCTGGTTGCCAGAGATTTATAGTAGATGTGTAATGATGAAGTCTGAGATTAGTTGTCGTCGAGAGCAAAGAACGATATAGAGTAAGATTATCACCCTCAAAGACAACTTTACAAAATCCCAAGGCCCACGTGGATTGAATGGCCCATAATAGAGTTGTTGCTTCTGCTTCTTCACTTGTCGGACGACCTTGAAACTTAGTCATTCCTCCATACAGAAAAGTGCCTGAATGGTTTCGTATAACTCATCCTAAACCTGAATAAGTTGCACCTAAATGATGTAATACATCAAAGTTACACTTAACCCAATCATGTATAAGTGGAACCCAACGTTGATTGGGTGCTGTAGTGCTTGCCGATACCAAAACATAGACCTCTGCATCCGTCTGACTAGATAACCACTCATTTGTATCATTATATATATAACTGATTACCTTTTGAAAATCATCAGATTGATGACGAAATACAAACCTATTTCTGCTCTTCCAAATATGCCACATCGTCCAAAAAGGTAGACTTCATAATAACTCATCAGTTTGATTGTCTTTATGTAGCTTCAGTAGATATCGTAGCTTATCTTCAATAATGGTGTGTGAATTGAATAAATAATTAATAGGGAGACCCGTAGCTCACCATAGTACCATAGAGCATAGACATAAAAATAAGACGTGGTCAATAGTTTCATATGCATCACAGCATCGCCCACACTCACGAAATGTAAGAATATGACGTTTGTAAAGTGTATCCGCAACTGGTAGAGCTTGTGAAAGGACCCGCCAAACAAAGTGTTTTAGTTTTGGCGTGATTTGTAGCCGCCAAATATCTTGTGCTATATCAAGAGATGTAGCAAGTGGAGGTAATGATGTGGATGGTGCTGATACATTAGATAGAGATGAGGCCACATGATAACCAGTTTTGACCGTATACTATCCATGGGAAGTATGAGACCAAAATATCGAATCCGATGATTGTTGAGTAGGGATAAATAATTTTAAAATCAAGCCTTGATCTGAGCTGTCGACCATGTGAGCAATTTTGTCTTCATTCCACTGATTCGTCATTGGATCTATTAGTGTAGAGACATGCAGCATTGGATTAAAAGGAGGGAGGAGACAGGGAGCTCTAGGAGGCACTGTTGGTAACCAGGCATCCAGGCCAAGTCTAACCGTCGAACCATTGCCAACACTATACTGAATTCCGGATTTTAGCAATTCTGCGCCAAAACTCAAGGACTGCCAACCAAAGGAGCTACGTGGTCTGACACGAGCATGAAGAATATCCTCCGTTGGAAAGTACTTAGCTTTAGCAATCGATGTAAGAGACAACTTGGGCGATGTATCAATTTTCACACATGATTGGCAAGCAAACCTTGATTAAAATCTTTGAGATTGCGAAAACCTAAGCCTCCTGAACATTTTGGTGTAGAAAGTTTAGCCCATGAGACCCATGAAATCTTCCTCCTTCCCGGAGTACCTCCTCACCAATAGTTTGATAGTTTCTAATCAATTTGATGGCACAATTTTTTTGGCAACTTGAAGCAGTTCATAGAATATACCGGAAGAGTCTGTGAGACGGATTTTATTAGTGTTTCCTTCCTAGCCGGAGAAAGAAACCAGTTCATCCAGCCGTTTATCTTTTGTTCCACACGATCAACTATATATTAGAATTGTTGTCTCTTGTGATGACCAAATTGTTCAGGGAAGCCAAGATATTTGCCACCACCGCCCACGACCAAAATATCCAGAGTGTTCATTAAGCGTTGTCTAGTTTGAGAGTGTACACGGCTGCCAAAGGTGATTGATGATTTTTCCAGATTTATTATCTGGCCAGAAAGAACCGCATAAGTATCAAAAATGTGTCGCAGGTGAATACATGTTGAGACATCAGCTTTGATAAAAAAATAGGGAATCGTCAGCAAAAAGCAGATGTGAAATCATTGGGCTCCCGCGACACAATTTGATTCCTTTTATTCGACCATCTACTTGTGCCTCGTTTAACAAAGAACTCACAACATCTGCACAAAGGATGAATAACGATGGAGATAGAGGATCACCTTTGGTGAAAAACCACGTTTTTTATAAATAAAAAGTTTAAACTATAAATTATTTTAATGTTCTACACACAAGTTTATACTAATTTTTTTGTTTACCAAAAATATTTCGATTGATTTAAATGATCTCTATAGTGAATAAATTTTTTAAAAATGTTTAAGAGTTTACAAACTCTATATTTCAATTTAAATGTCTAAGTATTTTTAATATTTAATTTGATCCAAACTCAATTTAAATATTTAAGAGGTTTGTAAAATATGGAAAATCTTACAGTTAAAATTATAATATAAATAAAAACTATAAATTATTTGAATGATATATATATATATGCTAATCTCTTTATCGAGCAAAGCCATTTTGATTGATTTAAAAGATTTATAGAATGTCACGATTTGCATCTTGATTTTATATTAGTCTAAAAGTGGATTGATTTCTCTGATGGAGTAAATAAATTTTAGATACTTGTCATGACAAATCAAAAAAAACATTTATGAACAACTTTCATGAAAAAAATTGTAAATTAAAAGAGCGTGTGTGGTGAATTGTACAATTTGTGGTAGATTGAGAATTAATGATATTATGTTTATATTAAATATAACTTGATATTCAATGAGGAATTATTAGAGATTATGAGAACTACCGATAATTATCTTTATCTTCTTAAAAATATTAGAAAGATAAAGTTAAATCTAGACAAACAAAAAACTGTAAAAATTTGTAATCTTATAATCGGATAATGCAAAACCTGTAAATATAATTATATTTTCTTTAAATTAAACATATAAAATGTAAGAAAATAATAAANTGAAATTCTGATTTTATGTTTTACTCATTTTCGAAATATCATAATCTCATCAAAGCATAACGAAAAGACAAAAAACGCTAAATTAAGAATAATTTTAATTTTGATTATATTAAGAAAATATTAATTATTTTCAATACAATAAAAACGAGAAAACAATTTAAATTAAAACAAACATTTTTTTTTTTGATAATTTGTATAGTTTTTAAATAAATAAGTTCAAATAAGAATATTAAATTAAAAACGAATTAATTTTAAATCAATATAAGTTTTAATGTTAAAGGCAACCTTTTAGTCAAAAATGCTAAAATTGAATATGATGTTAAAACAATATTAATTTTAAAACGTAATAGATAATTATATTTCTGTAAAAATAAATAAAATTAAGTTAAAATAAAATTTTTAATTAGAAATGAATGAGTTTTAAATAAATTTTAAAAAGTATTAAATCCAGCAATTTTTTATCTAATTTTTGGATAATTTTAAAATTTAAGAGATAATTGTATTTTCTTAAAAATAAAAAATTAAGTTTAAATAAATATATAAATTAAAAAAAAATATTTTTAAATTAATATAAATTACAATATTAAGGGCAACTTTGTAATCAACCATGCTAAAATTGAATGTGGTGTTGACACATAAGATTTTTTTAAAAATCACTTCTCTAATAATATATAAGATTTGGTATATATTTCTTACATACGTGGGATTTTATTTTTGCCAATTAAGAAGTTTGATCTTCATTATAGAGGTCCTTTCATTAGCTATAGAGTTTTATCATCTGTTATGATTTCATGTTGTCTAGCGGTGTCTTCAATCTTTGGTTTTGGGATAGCAGTTTTCGAATTCCTTTTGTTTAGTTCTTAACTTAGTTTTTTTGGGTATATTTCTAAAAGTTTTTCTCATTTGGGTTTAGACTCTAAGAATGTGTCTATTTTTATTTTTTTATCGTCTAATTTTATTATTAAAATCTAATGGGCTTGATAAGTGTGAGTTACAACTGAAATGAGCTTGACTCCCTTAATACAAAGGGTCCAATATGCCCAATTATGGAAACCTCTAGAAACACCATGCGTTTGCTTACACCTTGGCCACCTAACGACACATGTTCACCATTGGAGAACTCCGACTTGATTCTGGTCGTCCACGTGTCGCCACTTTGTGCTAGCCGGCATGCAAACCCCGATCACAACCAAACTGCCAGAAACCGCCATTCTTCAGCACGAATCCTCGTCTTCAAGCCAAAAACTAGTCGATCTCTACCGCAAAATCCATCCTAACGGTTGAATCCCAAATCAAATTGGCATTGAAGTCCACATGCGAAAACTAATCAAGGACCACTTGGACAAAATGAAGATTTACAGGTCCAAGAATTGGAAAACTCCACAAGATCAAAAAATCACCAACAACCTTCGATGGATAAATAGCCAAATCTAATATTAAGATTGGATTAGAGACTGAACAAAGCGGTATAAACACCACGACGAGATTGGTAAATTGAAAGAAAAAAACTTAGAAAGAGGAAGTAAAGCTAAAAACAACAAACACAACAAAACTAAAAAAAGAAATCGGAGAAAAAACTCTAGAAGGTTACCGGCTGAACCGGAATAAAATCCGCAACCGGCGAATTCAAGGACATGCTCTCTCTGAAAGATGAATATTAGAGAAGAGAGGTTTCATGATAAATCCGCCAGAAGAAAGAGAAAAACTCTCTCATCTTGAGAGAGACTTACATCAAATTGGTCTGTGATATGTAGGTTTGAATGTGTCTATTTTGCGATGACTTTTGTATTCAAATTCGTATTTTACTATGGCTTATTAATATATGAATCTTCTAATGAAAAAAAAATAGGTTGAAATAGGGGTTTAAAAAAAAATAGTAAATGAAAATTTTACAAAAAATATCATCTCTTTTTTTCCCTTATGTATTCGAATTTAATTACTAGTAACTTCGGGTAAAAAAACATCATTGTTGTTGTATGATCATAAGAAAAGAAAAAAGTAAAAATAAGACAAAATTAAGAGATACAAAAGAAGAATAACAATAAAAGAAGAATAACAATAGATTCTCCACCTTATTAAACAAACAATTCCCACTAATAATACAGATTAAGATAAAAATCTTAGTTAATTCTTAAAACAATAAGAGTATGGTTGTGTTCTTTACGGCGTCGCTGCGACACTACTCAACAAACATAAATTAATTGTTAATATAAACAAACAAACAAAAAATAATAATATCATTGCAATTATTATTGTAGATGTTATCATTGTTTCTGAATAAAACAACGACAACTAAAATATACGATGCAATTACTTTTAACATGTTACATATGCTATTCTCCATATACTCTCCACATATTCTCACCATAATTATATGTCAAGTTACTTGTATTATATTGTCGCTGATAGCTAACACAACGACCATATAAAGAACATAGACTATCTATGTTTGAAGAAATCTGAACATAAAATAATATAGGAAAACAACAATTTACAAATTTAATATAAATTAAAAAATAATCAAGGTATTCTGGATACTATAAAAATTTGAAACAAAAAGTATGTTATCAAAATAACTAAAAGAAGTGAAGTTTTGTTTTCGTCTAAAGATTCATATATTGAAAACCGGGGAGGAATATAGAGTTGAAATACAAAAGCCAACAAAAAACTGATATATTCCCGGAAATATAGTCCAAAAGAGGAAAGCTTTTTCATCTTAAAAGTTAACCCCGAGAAAGATTTAGCTACGACAATATGGACATGAACTCGATAAATTGGTACTCTGAACCCGAAGATCAAAACCAATGCCGAGACACACAAATTAAAGGCAAATGCAAAACCTCCTATAGCAATTGAGAGTACCTCAATAATGAAGATCAGGTTTCTACACCGATAAGAATAAAATCTCATGCTTTTTCTGGATATGACAAAATTGAAACACGACCGACCATTTGACGCCTCAATAGAACTCAATAAAAGAATAGACCACAAATAAGTTTTTGGGGGTACTGACAAGAAGTGAAACCAACCTCTGCACAAGAGATTCCAAGCCCAAAGAACAAAGCACCCAAACAAACCAAAGAGAAAATTGATCGATATACATAGGACACCAATCCACAAGATCATACCAAAGCCCTAACTAATAGCTAAACCAGGACTAGATCAAACTAATTAAATTGTAATTACACCCATAACCAACAACCTTAAAGTGAATGACAGAAATAGACAGAGACGACTTGAGAGAGTCACTGGAAAACGTCCAAAGCCGGCGACATCCTCACATGCGTGAGCTCAGACATCATCAACGACGAGACCACCATGGAGAGAGGACCAAACTCGGCCGAGATAGAGGAAAAATCATTAATCATCCCAGAAAGCTCACCCTTCACCACCATGAGATCCCTCCTGAAGAAGAAACCCAACTACTAACGTTGAGGAAGGAGAGGCCCTCGACGAAATTCAAACCGTCGTCAAACACAACCCTAGACAAACTTAAACTCGTAGTTGTCCTTCTTTACGCCGAGACACCAGATCGCCGACGGAACCATCAAAAAGACAGTGAACGGTGTTGGTACTGCCAGAACCATCAACCGCCGTTCAGGCAACACATAAATATGAAATGTGGCTTTAGGTTATAGATGTGTATCATTTTGTATCGAGGAGAGTGAAAGGCTCCGCTATGACCAACTCGATATCTATGCTAAAAGAAATGAAGTTATATTATTTATGTTATAAACTTTATAAGTTATATTATATATTTTTTTTGGATATAATATGTGAAACAAAACATTTAAGATAATATAATACGTTGAAAATAAAATAATATAATACAAATATAGCGAAGTAGGTATCAAGAGAGGGTCCGTACATATTTCGGGTAAACATCAACATATGTTATATGATAAAGGATACGTCTAATCAGCGTATTTGTAATATATAAATGTCAATATTTACTCAAAAAAATACTTATAGATTATTGCATAGTTTAAAAAAAAAAAATTATAACTAATAGATAGCGATGGAGTTTGATGGGGTTTGTCTTGTTGTATACATTGCAAATAAAGTTGTATTAGATTACGACTTGAAGCTAAGCGTGTATCCAAGTCCAGATCCTTAGAAAATGACATGACACACCCTCACTTAGCTTTTATTAATTTTGTTGGTGTACGTACAATTTTTACCATTTATATATGGCATTTTTTTTTTTTTTTATCAATTTCATTTAGTTTAACCTATCATTGAGCATAAAATTCGATATCTGAAACCGAAATCAAATTCGACTCAAAATTTTGGATATCGGGTAGTATTCAAAACCAAAAAAAAATCCGATGAGTCCTCTTCATTTATACTCGTGGATATCGAATGATATTCAAAACCGAACTGATATTCGAAAAAGTTTCTGATTAACCCGAATACATGTAGATATATATGAGTATTTTATATGTTTTTTGGATATTTGGATATATTTTAGATATTTAGGTATTATTTTGGGTACTTGGATATTTTTTCTGGTATTCAAATATTTTTTAAATAATTTTTTAAAATATTTCGGATCTTTTTATGGTATTCGGATATTACTCGAAACCGATTAGATCCAAACAAAAAAAAAACAAACCAAAATAGTTGCGGTTCCTAAAGGGGTAATTAAATCCTAAACTTGAAAACCCAAAACTTAACGGGTTTGATCCAAATCCGAACTCATACTCGAACCCGATACTTGAATGCTCATGCTAGTTTAACTCCAACTAATATAATCAAATAATTATGAATTTAAAAGCACGAACAAATATTTAGTTTTTTTTTTTGATAAAATTGCTGTATGATGATAGTTTGATTTTTTCATGTCAATCTTAAGAATGATTTTTCTTTAAACTTTAAATTCTGAAAAAATCTTACCAAAAAGAAATTAAAATATGTATTAAAACGTTAAATTGTTTGAAAGAAGTTTGAAAATTGTTATACAAACTCATATATCGTTTATTGATGATTAGTGTTGACGATTCTAGTTTTGATTGTATGTGCTGATAGAAGTATTTTAAAGATGAAATTGATAAAATTTTATTTTGGTTGCATGAAAAATTAAGTAATTTGATTACGAGAGAATTGCTTACCAATAAAGCTTGTTTAATGTTTCGCGAGATAAAAAAAAAAAGAATAATTAATATTTTGGTTTAGAATGGTGGAGTTTTATGCCAGTGTTGGGTGAGCTTTAATGGAGTGATTGAAGTTTTGAAGAGTTTTGTCCGATCTGTTAGGATTTCGGTGGTGACGGTGGTCCGAATTTTGGCTAAGATGGGTATCACCGACGGTTTGTCTCTGGTTGCAGTCTTCATTCTCGGGTGGTCCTCTTTTTCCAAGTTCTTTTTCTATTTTCCTTCTCTTTTTACTGGTTTCGATTGTTATTTTTGATTTAAATTATGTTTTAGTTCCGTTTGAATTATTTAGGGAATTGATACCCTAGTTAGATCATATAGTTTTTTTCTCTGATCCGATCGAGTGATGTAATTTATTGGATTCAGTTTCTTCTGTACAAAGATTATTTTCGCTCCTTGTCCGTACTTCTAAGACTTTTTCGTGGTCTTTTCCTTTCATAGGATTCTACTGAGGTGTCAAATAGTCGGTTGTGTTATTAGTTGTGACTTCACCACTTCCAGAAGATTTGTAGAATTCATTTTCGCCGGTGTCATCGTTTCAGACTTTATGATGTTTGTCGGTGTTTTCGTTCTTCGGTCTTCGGGTAGCAACTTTTTGGGTTTCTGTCCTTAGAAGCTAGTTAAGACTTTGTTAAGACTTGGTTTAAAAAGCTCCCCTCTTTTAGATTATGTTTTTGGGGATATTTTTGTTTTCTGACGGCTTATATTTTTGATTTGTAATATTTGTATTTTTCTGTTTGTTAATCTAAATACACAGAAGAAAAATAAAATTAATATTTTGGTTTTGTTTCTTAATTTGTTTTTGCTATATGACGATAATATTTATTTTTGTAAACGTTTTTATTTTTATTGGATTAAAGCATTTTATTTTTGTCCTGTCTTTTAAATAAAACATTATATATTACAAATCAGAGAAAAATACTTTTGAATGTCAAATTTTCTAAGCCAATTATAAAAGATAAAAAAAGATGTCAAAATTCTTATTCGAGTATTGTAAAAGCCTGCAATAATAAAAATGAATGTAATTTTTCATTTTAAAAATCACTATAAATTCTTAAAGTAAAAATCCTAATAGGTAGAATTTAGGTTATAAACTTATAAATAAAAATAATTTATAATAAGTTGAATATCGTCTTTTCTATTTTTGGGGTATGTTTTAAGTTTCAGTTATATTGATGTTTTCCCCCAAAAAGCTTATGTTTGCTTGATTTTGTTCATAATTGTTTTACAAGTTTTGATTGCTTATTTGCAGCTTTTAAGTGGGTTTTTTCTTGAAAGATATTGTAGATTTTCTTTAATCAAGAGTATGAAGATTAGCTTCAAATCTTGGATGTTCGTAACAATTTTTCGACATGTCGCATTTTGAGTTTGTCTTTAATAATCAAATTTGTTGTTCTTTCTTAGTAGTTATTTATCTGTTATTTCGTGTTTCATTTATGTATATGTTATTGCAAGTTTATGTAATTATTGTTATCTTAGTAGATTTTATGGATTTTGTTTTCGCTACTTGTTTATTTTTGTGAGGTCTATTTTAAATGGTAGTAGCTACTTTGGTGTTTCTTTTGACACGAGAGTTCTAATCCTGTCAACTCTTTGAAAAATGAGTTTAGAATGGATCAGTGAATCCAAGACAAAAAAAATGTTTGCTTGTTCGTTCTAGTTGTTTAATTTGTTTTTGATTGCTTGCTCGTACTGAACATACTGTACAGATTATAACAACTCAATTAGAGATGAGTGTCGGTTGATTTGGTTTTGTTGGAAATATATTTGGACATGACAAAATGAAATTATTGCACAACATCCAACATTAGAAAGAGAGTTCAAAACACGTACGTACCATTTTAGAGAGATGTGGCAAGTTGAGCACCTTTCCGTCTTTATTGTAATGCTTAGACTAGTCTACTGGATTTATTATATCATTGATTTATTTCCAATTTTATTTTGTCAACAATTGAATGATAGTCTAAATACTCTAATTAGAATATGGTGGGATAAAATAAATAAACTGAACCACCTGTTTCTCAACTCCAAATTTAATTTTATTGTAATTAAATATTTTATTATATTAAAAAAATATAGAGCTTTAATCTTTATCATATTCATTGAACGAGAGAATATTTAAAGCTCTATATATAGTTATGATCTATATGCAGATGGTTAAATATCAATTCAATTATTGACAAAAACAAACATAATATTACTTATACTAAAATAAAACAAACATAATATTACTAATAGATTAACAGTTCTAAATTTACTTGGAAGATACCTAATTTCCATTATTTTGGTAATAAAAATTCTGATTATTTAAATTCTAAATTTATATTTGACATATAATATCCAACAAATTTTATATTAATTAGCCGAGTTCGTCCGAATTATTTAGGATTTTATGCAAAAAAATCATTTAATTTTTTTTTTTACTTTAACATCTATCTCAAAAAATATAAATCATTCACAAAATCAAAAATAATACGCAGTATGGCAATTATATAAGTTTTTTTAAAAATTTTACTGTCACATAAATTAGATCTTTAAATTTTCAAAAAAATATTTAATGTTTTCTCATTATGGTTTTGATTTTAATATAATATTTATTATAATTTCTAAAATTTGATAGTAATGACAAATATTTATATTGCACATTATTTTTTATTACATAGATTAATTTACATCTTTAAATGATAATAAAAATGCGAGGAGAAGATTTTTAACATTTAAAATTAAATATATATATTTGATAAATTCAAAGAGAGACATGTCCCATACTGATAAATGTCAATGTGATAAAACCGATGCATTCGTGTGAACATGGAAGCTGGAATTTATTTATATATAGATATATATATATATATAATACTAATCAAATATGAAAAAAAAAGTATATATATAAATATGTACAAAAGATAAATAGTTAGATGTACGTGTGCATAGAAAAAGACCAGAGGAGGAATGTCCACCCACACGCGCACATTAAATACTATTTCTCTGTACCATCACTGAAAAATTGAAGTCGGAGAATAAATTAAATATAAAAGTTTTTGTTTTTAAAAAACTTGAAAATTATATTTTTGAGGCATTTAATTAAAATACAAAAATACATAGAAAATCTCCAGTTGCACGAGGGCCTCTTTTTTGTCCCCTTTTGCTCTATCCTTTTCTTTCTCTCTCTCGTACATTATTTTCCACTTGGTGTGTGTAGCTTTACATATTTTCTTTTATATAAAACAAATTATAATATACCAATTAAAAAAATAGTGAAATAAAACTGTATTATATCGTTTTACGATGGAGAAGGTTTTTTTTTTTTTTTAAAAGGTTTGAAGTATATATTTTCATTATAATTTAATTTCAGAAAATTGCATAATTTTACAGGATAGAATTTTGATTCGGAGAACTTTGAGATATGAATTAAGTCTTCTTAATTCTATTGTTTGACAAAATGATATTGTTTTATGGTAATATCTAAGTCAAACAAATGTAATTATTTTTTCATCAGAAAAAGTGAAAATTGTGTACTTTTAGATATATATAGATACATATATATATATATATATATGTATAACATAGTTTTATATATTTATTAAATTAGATAACATATATTCAATTTCAAAGATATAACTTATTCAGATATACCTTTTAATAAAAAAATATTATTTTTTGACTGAACTGTTGAGTTGAGTACGATTTATATAATAATAAGATTTCAAGTATAAAACCGGCATCATCAAATAATATCTATATGTATATTTCCATGCGTATAATGCATCCAAAATGTGCTGTTGATTGGGTTGGTCCTTCTATGTTCCTGTTTATGTTCATGCATGAGTGCATAAAAGATAATTTATTATATGATTTTCTATTTTGTGTATCGCAATAAAACATAACAACTGAAAAAGGATATAATATTTTTTAGAAAGAATTACTAAAATAATCTATAATTTATACCATATTACTCAAATAATCTCTATACATGAGATATCTACAAAGAATGGTTAAAAACATAAATACAATGGATTGGATTATTTGTTTCAATATTACCACTGAAAAAAAAGAAAAAAAAAAGAAAGAAAGTAAAACATGTCGTAAACTTAAAAAACTTAACCTAAAAGTTTACAAAAAAAAAAAACATAAATATCTTCTTCTTTCTCCTCTAACGCCGATGGCACTTCTTTCTCTGTCTTACGGAGACGAAACTTCATCGTCACTTCTCTCTCATTGTCTCACGGCGTCGATTCTCTCTCTTTATCTGTCTCTGAGATTGGTAAGTCTCTCTCTCTCACATCTCTATATCGGCGTTTCTCTCTTGTTCTTCACCAAAATCGAACTCCTTTTGTGATTCAAACTCGTTTTTAGTGTTTGTTTCGTCTAACAATTTTGATTTCATTGTTAATCTTGTAGGTTATTGGAATAAGACTACCATGTGAGATTTGTGAGAAATTTTGGAAAGCCTTGAAGGAAAAACGAAGTTGGGTTTAAGTAATTAGTGTACAAAGCATATAAATCTTAGTTATGTGTGAAGAAATCTTAGTGTATAAAATTTGAAATCTGAGTTTTAGGTTGGAAATTATTTATGGGTTAGTTTACACAGACTTAGTGTCGTAGATTTGTAATAATTGTTCTTGAAAATCGAAATTTGGTAGGCTTTCAATTATTCGTTTAGTAGATGTGAAGTTTATATTGTTGTTTGGTAGGTTAGTTATCTATGCTTTGGTAGGTTTTGTGTTAACGATTGAGAATATTAGTTTTGTAGATTTTAGGTTTTCTTATTGTTTTGTAGTTCTTATTTGGTAAAGATTGGTAGATTTGTTTAGTAAATATTAGTTTGTATGGTTTTATACTCTTGAGCTTGTTTGGACGGAGAAGTCTTGATTGTTGCAGAGTTGAATGTTATTGAAGTTATTAGCACAGAAATGATTGTACTGAGTTTAATGATTTGCTCAAGAAAACATACCTCTAAAGGAGAGCAAAGATGTCAAAATGTGGTACTTATGAATGAGATACGATGTGTGTGTTATGTACCACATTGTTTTTTGGTACGTTTAGAGTGTTAATGTGTTTACTGTTTTCAAATATTTAGAGACTGATGTTTAGTGTATATTTGTTTCCAGTTTCAGGTAGAATAAAGAAAGTTATGAGGGCAACAATTTTAGTTTGGTAGGTTTTATTTCGTAAAGATTAGTAGGTTTATTTGGTAGGTTTTAGAACAACTTGATAGGTTTATTTTTTGATATAATTTTTTTTCTTGGTTTTTCATTGTAGTTTAGTAGGTTTTATTGGGTAATACTTGGTAGATTTGTTTCGTAAATTTTTGTGGACTAGTATTTGTTTATTGGTAGGATTTAGAATTAATTGAATCAATTTTTGCCTTATAAAAACCTAACAAGACATCTTTACCATTTGCATAAACAAGTGCGTAAACTTCAAGCACATCTTGTTAACGCTCATGCACAATTAGCGAGTATGCAACTTCAAAAATCAAATCTATTACAATTGATATACAAAATAGACCAAGCAAAATTATTATCAAGAACAATAACAAAACAAGATGTCGTTACTTCCATATGCATATTGAAGACCTAGGATATGATACATGAAGACCTATTTTTCTTTCTTATTTGTTTGAAGTCAACCAATCATGTATAAGCATATAAAAAAATTGCTACAAACTTGTCAAACATGTTACATGTTATATTATATAGGGGTCACCATTAGATTAAAAAAGAGCGAAGTTGTATTAAAATTTTAAGAATCTTCTCCTAACGCTAATGAGAAGGAGATAAATTGAGATATATATGCATTTCATGTTCAATCGGTATGTAGGTTTTTTATTCTTTAATTCAGTAGGTTTTCCTCAGTGGTTTGATAGGTTTTAATCTTTAGTTCAATAGTTTTTCTTAAATCGTTTAATAGATTTTATTCTTTAGTTTAGTAGGTTTGATCCATAGACCCAACAACGGTTAAAAAAACAAGAGATACGAGATCAAGTTTGTGCTTCAATGGTGGTTGTGTTGTACGAATGCTCCACTTATCTTCACTTTCTCGCCATTACTTGCATCTTGGTCTACTTCTAGAACTCTACAACCATTAGCTTTATCCACCAAGAAGCTCCAATTATCTTCTTCAAATTTATATTTCCCACACACTATAATGATTTGATCCATAGATCCAACAAAGATTAGGTTGAAAAAAACATATTGTGCTTATTCCAAAAAGAACAAAAACCTACTACCATCACTTATAAAACCTACTAGACTTAACAACTCTACCAAGAAGAGTCACAAAATCTACCAAACAAGAAATCTGAACCTAGATTTCGTAACTTAAAAACATACCAAGATATGCCTGCTATACAGTGGAAAAACCTACTATAAAGAGAAAAAACATATTATGCTTACCAATATAAAACCTACCAACATATGCCCTACCAAGATATAAACCTACGATATATGCGAAACAAACCTACGATACATGCGAAACAAACCTACCAAGGAAAGCTTTTTGAACATGAGTTCTCATTTCCAAAAACCTACCATGAAGCATTACTCTTTACTTTATCCAAAAACCTACCATGGGAGACCCAAAAACAAACCAACTATACTATGTCGCTTCCAATAACGAACTATGTGAGACTTAAAAAATATACTATATACGTTATAATGACCTACTATACATGCAAAAAAAATCTACCAAGCAGGATATCAGAACATGAATTTCTATTTTAAAAAACCTACTATGTCACACCTAAAAACCTACTATACACGATATAATAACCTACTATACATGCGAAACAAATCTACCAAACATGAAATCTGAACATGAATTTCTATTTCTAAAAACCTACTATGTTACACCTAAAAACTTACTATACACGATCCAATAACCTACTATACATGCGAAACAAACCTACCAAACAGAAAATCCGAACATGAATTTGTATTTCTAAAAACCTACTATGTTACACCTGAAAACCTACTATTCACGATCCAATAACCTACTATACATGCGAAACAAATCTACCAAACAAGAAATCCGAACATGAATTTCTATTTCTAAAAACCTACTATGTTACACCTAAAAACATATTATGCATGATCCAATAACCTACTATACATGCGAAACAAATCTACCAAACAGAAAATCTGAACATGAATTTCTATTTCTAAAAACCTATTATGTTACATCTAAAAATCTACTATGTACAATCTAATAATCTACTATACATGCGAAACAAACCTACCACACAGGAAATCTGAACATGAATTTGTATTTCTAAAAATCTACTATGTTACACCTAAAAACCTACTATGCACGATCCAATAACCTACTATACATGCGAAACAAACCTACCAAACAGGAAATTCGAACATGAATTTATAGTTCCGAAAACCTACTATGTTACACCTTAAAACCTATTATGCACGATCCAATAACCTACTATACATACAAAACAAACCTACCAAATGCTCTACTTCAACCAATTTAAAAACATATTATACATGCGAAATAAATCTACCATGAAGTAAAACAAACCTACGCATTTTCCTAAACCCTACCACACTTGAGCTTTTGAGCATAGTATGTTTTTGACATTTTTTATTAATGACATTTTCGTAAATACCTTTTTTACACATAAAAAATGGTAAAATGATATTTAAAGATTTGTTTGGATTATTTGAGTAATTTAATAATTTTAGACTATTCTATCAAACTTTAAATTTTGAGAAGATTATTCTAGTAAATCATCCTATTTTTTATCAAAAAATATTATTCAAAGTATATTTGAACGAGGATTCAAAAAGTTGGTCATCGTTCTCTTCCTACACCGAAAATTTTACAAGACTTAAGAGCCTATTCAGATTCTTCTCTAAAGCACACACAAGATTTATTGAGGATAAGTAAAACATAGGGTAAGAAAGAACTTCAGCTCCAACCGGAATTCATCCTCACACATAGCAACTAGAGTACTCAAACACCCAAAAGATCAAACTTTCATAAACTTTCACAAACGCTAAACAGTTAGAATATATAGAGCACATAAGAAAATGATATAATTGTAAATTAATTTCACTCAAATTAGGGTTTCTTAATACGTTTATATATTGTAATTATCTCTTTAATAAAAGTCATTCAGCTTCTTCAACCTACATGGTATCAGAGCCTATGATACCTAACTCTAAATTTTTCTAAGCCAAACAATCCTCTTCGAGACCATGGCTTCTACCTATTCACCAACCTCCTTGAACGAAACCATTCAAGTTTCTGACACACAAATCCTTTTAAAACTCAATATGACCAATGTTACAAAGTTGACTTCCTCCAACTTCCTCATATTGAGCCGCCAAGTTCATGCATTGCTCGATGGATATGAATTCGCTGGATATCTATATGGATATATGCTGATTCCATCTCCAACAATCACGCGTGATGTTGTTCTCTTTGTCAATCCAGCTCATAGTCTATGGAAACGACAAGACAAGTTAATCTACAGTACTCTGCTTGGAGCAATCTCTGTCTTGATTCAACCCCTTCTCGCCACTGCGACTACATCCGCTGAAATCTAGGAATTTCTTTCCACCATCTATGCTCAGCTTAGTAGAGGCCACGTGAAACAACTCTGTCAACAAATCAAAAACTGGTCAAAAGGTACTAAAACGATTGCTGAATATTTTCAAGGTTTTACAACACGTTTTGATCAGCTTGCACTCCTTGGAAAACCCATGGATCATGAGGACAAAATTGAGTGCATACTCGAAGGGCTGTCTGATGACTACATGACCATAGTCGATAAGATTTAAGGTAAAGATACCCCTCCCACTCTCATAGGGCTTCATGAGGAGCTAATAAATCATGAGCTGAAGCAGCAGTCTTCGCTTCACCTGTCATAACCACTACCAGTCACAACAAATAATGTTGTGTATCGTGGTCCCTCACATCAACAAAATGCTCGCTCTCTGCACAAGAGCAACTCCAAGAATAACCAGAACTAGCAGCAATAACAGTATAATTCTTACCAAGGCAGAACTGATCAATGCAGAAGACGTGCTTACCAAGGCAAATGTCAAATTTGCGGAGTTCATGGACATAGCGCTCGTCGCTGTAATCAACTCCACCTCCTCACCAATCAGGCTGCATCTTCAAACACTGCATCGTCTCAACATCAGTATCCACCACGTGCAAACGTGGCCACCATGTAGTCATACAATCCTGATAATTGGGTCTTGGACAGTGGAGTGACACACCACCTCACAACAGACCCACAAAATTTATCACTCCATCAGCCTTATAATGGAAGTGAAGAAGTAGTCCTTGCAGATGGTTCAAGTTTTACCATCTCTCATACGGGGTCCACATCTCTTAAAATTCATACTAGATCACTTCTCTTACAAGATGTTCTTTATGTTCTTAACATATATAAAAATCTTGTCTCTATCTACCGGTTGTGCAATAGTAATGTTGTGTCTGTTAAATTCTTTCCGACATGCTTTCAGGTGAAGGATCAGCACGGGGGTCCATTACTCCAAGGCAGGGCTGACAATGAGTTGTACGAGTGGCCTATCCAAACCTCTCATCCACTCTCTCTTTTCGCTGCACCTACACCAAAAACAAGCTTAGTATCTTGGCATTCTAGACTAGGTCATCATACTTTATCAGTTTTAAACTCTCTTGTTTCTCAGTTTGCTTTACCTGTTTCTCATTCTTTACAAAAAGATTTCTCTTGTTCAGACTGCCTTAAAAATAAAAGCCACAAACTACCCTTTTCCACCAATAATATTTCTTCTCACAAACCTTTACAATATCTTTATAGTGATATTTGGACCTTTCCTCTTGTGTCTACTGACAACTACAAGTACTATCTTATTCTTGTTGATCATTACACTAGATACACTTAATTTTACCCTCTCAAACAGAAATCTCAAGTAAAAGAAACTTTTATAGCCTTTAAAGCCTTGGTGGAGAATCGATTTCAAGCAAAAATAGAGACACTATACTCAGATCATGGAGGTGAATTTATTGCTCTGCGATGGTTCCTAGCTACCAATGGGATTTCACACCTCACTACACCACTACATACACGTGAGTTAAATGGCATATCAGAGAGAAAGCATTGCCACATAGTTGAAACAAGCCTCACTCTTCTCAGTTACGCTTCCATGCCTACAATCTATTGGACTTATGCTTTTGCCACTGCAATCTACTTAATCAAATTCTTAATAATGCATCTCCCTATGCATTTCTATTCAACACATAACCAAATTACCTGAAGCTCAAGGTATTTGGATGCCTATGCTTCCCATGGTTAAAGCCCTATACATCACATAAATTAGAATCAAAATTTCGGCTATGTGTGTTCTTGGGTTATTATTGGAGATAATTTTATTCTAATTATAGAGTTTGGAGTAGAATTTAGAGTACTATTGGAGATACTCTTATAAATCAAATTTATTGTTTGTGTATTTAATTTCATAAATTGAAGGTCTTTTGTTGGATTTCTTGAATATTGTACTTTTAGGATTGTAAAACATTTTCTAGAATTCTATCTTGAAATAATAAACATAAGTTTTGTTATTACTAAAAAACAAAAATGAATCAAACAAAAACTTTATTTCATCTTTGAGAGGATAAGTCTATAGATCTATTTATCATGAATATGTATTTTTAATCCCAAATCCAAAAAAACTTAACTGAATATATTTTAATATTTGTTACTAAATATGATGCTCGTCATTTTTGCATTAAACTTTCCATCAGAGATTTAAATTTATAATCAGTAAAAAAACAAAATATTAACGAACTATTAATTGAGATAAATATACAGTTATTGTTCATAAAAGTTGATTAATTTCATATTTAAAATGGTTTGGTCAACGAAAGTTATTTTTTCAAAATATAAATTATATTACTTTTTTAATCTAAGAGGTGGATATTCTTTACAAAAATACAAAATCTAGACATACAAACACTTCGAGCTAGCCAGTCCACCTTGTGATTTAAAACTCTAGAGATGAAGTGAGAAACTAGAAAAAAGTTTGCTGAATCTTTCAAATTCTTCAAGATATTGCGAGAAAGCTTGCCAGTCTTCAGTGTTGTCTACCATCTTCAAAATTTCTGCACAGTCTATAACACACTGAACATCTCTAATCTTCATATCTAAAAAAGACTCCATGATCTAAAGAATTGTTTCTGAAAGTTCATATTTAAATTGACTTAACTATAGTTGATATTTAATTTGGCAAATCTATGAAAATTTGATTGTTTTGAAAACAGAACAGTAATAGAACTTAACATACCGTTATTGTTTCGTTAAAATGACTATTTTCATATCTAAATGGTTTTAGTCAATACAAATTTGTATTTTATTTGGCCTGAGTCAAAATTTATATTTAATTTGATAAAAACATGTAAATTCTGTATTTTAATGACCATTTTTCTCTTTTAAAACCTCAAAAATGCATGAATTTTTCCTATCAATTATCACAAAAAATTATGCTCTCCAGTGTTATTTGTATATTTCGAACAATGTATTTCTTGAAGCAAGTAATTTGTTTTTGAAATAATAAACAATAAATATCAAAAATAAATAAATTTTCAAATATCTTTTAAAATTGGCAGTCTTTTATTTTTTTTGTTAATTAAAAATTGGCAGTCTTGAGACTCTCGATTTAGATTTTCAACCTTTAGAGTATAGTAAATGCAAAAATATTTACATGGATCAAAAATATCATACTAAATTTTTTTTATCACGTGTATTTTAGTTAGAGGAACAAGTGAGAAAAATGAGAGGCTTGTAAGTGTTTATTATTTCTGTAAGTTAGATACCGAAAATAAAAGTAACTGATGAAATAATAACTATATTTTATAACAATAATCATTTTTAAAATACAACATAAAGAAATTTGGTATACATCAAACTTAGAAATTTTCTCGGAGATTTTGGAGAAAATGAAGTGCAAAATATATTCCTCATAAGACAATCTTAAATTCCAATGTTCTCTAATTTTAATATATTTATAAATTAATCGTAAATGCTTATGTAGTTGGAGAGAATAATAATTGAATAGAGAGAGTGATAAAAAGGCAAGAAGTGGAACCCACATTAAGAGATTAAAGAATGTCAGATGGTTTGTCCTGAAGTAACTCGTCGGCTTCTGGTGAGAGGAAAAACTGAGTTTCTTTTAAAATATTTAATAATTATAAATGCATATATTGTGAACTAAAAATATTAAAATAAAAGAATATATATTTTTATATATTTAAATGCATGAATAAGTGTGATGATTGAGCGCACGTGTGGCTACTGGTGTCCACGTACCTCTGTCTTTATTCACTGAAGTTGACCCTCTCTTTTTCTCTCCCTCTAGTTACTTACTCTGGTTCAGTTGCTCTGGTTCAAACCAAATTTGAGTTTATCCAACCAAGGACAAATTGTGGTTCACATTATCCAATGAGTTTCGATTAGTAAAAATGTCTACTTCGTTTCAATTCACTTAGCCTTATCAGCTTTGATTGATTTGTTGTTTAGTTGACTCAATTATAAAAACTTAAATTAGCAATCTTTTAAAATTAGTTTTTTTTAATCTATATAGATCATATCCACCTAATAATTTAATATTATTTTTGACAAGTAACTTGTAATTAAGTGGTAAAAAGTGAGTTTGAGACTTTAAAGAATTCGTATGTTCAATTTTTTTACTATGCGAAATTAACACATATTTTCTTAGTCATCCCTATACGGATATGAACCCATACTTTCAGCCTATTTGAATACTTGGAGGTGAGGATATATCTGTGGACTGTACCATCCTAGCAGAATAGTTCAAATCCTTCTCATAAAGCTTGAAAACTCTTGAATTAAAAAAATAATAATTTAATATTATTTTCTTTAAAAAACAGATTTAGTTAACAAAATAATATAGTAGTATAAAAAAATATTATAGTATGGATAAAAAAATCATAATGAGTAAGTTTCTTTTTAAATATTCTATTAAAATGGTGAAAATGATATAACATTCGATACAAAGAAAAACAACAAGCATATTAAATAAGAAGAAAACTGAAACAATATACAAAGATACCGAAATAATATTAAAAGAGAGTTCTGAAAAACCAGATAAACAAGTTTAAGAAGACAAAAGAAATCACATTTGCATGAAGCAGAAGAAGGCGGTTATAGAAACAGATGGGGCAGCCTAAAACTAATAAAGAGATGATGGAAAACTAGCCAAACGAGACATTGAACTGAAGTAGACAACATAACCTAGTTTCACGCGAATATCCAAATCTCTACATAAACAAAACGATGACTCCAACCAAAACCATAAACTCAAGATCAACCAACCAATTGATTAGGACAATACTAAACAAAACCTTTAGGATATCTTCGCTGATTGTCACTTACCACCTATAACCACACTCATAAACGAGGCTAAGCTTTCTCGAAAACAAGTTAAAAACCATGAAAAAGAACCTGAAAAAACCCAGAGACGCGAATAACAAAAGAAAACTGGTTGAGGAAACAACACCGCAAGGAGAGCTAGAAGAGGTAGAAGGAGCCAACCGCGAAATGAGTGATGCGCACCCCTTTTCAGAGCGCGTGAACAGATGTTTTAAAGTTCATGAACACTTCACCGCAAGTGCACGGTGGCACTACCAATATAGTATAAAAGAATTGAATCCACAAAAAACAGCAACTAGGACTAGAAACTATAAAAATATTTCTTTGCTAGGGCAGTCGAATATGTGGGGGTTTTGAGAGCGAAAATTATATTGAAACTAATGAGAGACTATGAACTAAAACGTCAGACATTAGGGTTTTTCGTGAAGTTTACATGATTTTCTAAATTAAATCAAATAAACTATGTTGACTATTAAGCACTATTCTCGACTATGAAATTTAACTAGACTTACTCACCTCTCGATGACTTTAACCCCTAAACAATTTGCTCTAGGAATGATCAAACTCTCGTTTCGAAACGAAGTTCCCAGATGAATATTTGTATTAACTAAAATGAACAGTCTACTAGGTCCACAATATAACCCTCTCTTTTGCTAAGAATTGATCCATGGATCTATTGCTCAACATGCATGTGTCAGATAGTCCTACCACGCGAGAACGTACACATGCGTCTCTCCAATCAAGTTCTAAGTGATCAATTTATTTCCAACATTAAGATCATACATGTAGGATAATTCTAATCCATTTTCTATCAACTTAAATTCATAAAATCTAACCTAAAACTACCATGAGAAATTCTCTACTCTATGAACCCTAATTATCTAACTATTAAATTACTCTTGCGTAATTAAATAAAACATAAACATAAAATAAAAGAGAAAGGAAAAAGAGGAACTTATATTCAAATAAAACAAAGGGGTATTTATACCCAACAAAGAGATAAAACTTAGAGAATATTCAGAGAATATTTTGTTGTTTGATCGGTCGATCCTTAGGCAAATCGACCGATCCATTCTAAAATTTGTACGAGTCTAGATTAAGTCAGTTGAACGAGATCAATCGATATGGTTAATTCACTACTTTATAAGATTTTACTCCAACTTGTACTGGATCGATCGGTCTAAGTGTAAATCAATCGATTTGGTGCTTGGCGATTGACAGATGGTTGAAGTCATTTGATGCTATATTCGATGCTATATGTCTGGGAGTTTTTTCTTTTAAGCTGGCTTTTAATTCCAAAGATATTAAGTTATCCACTGGCTAGTTGTATTCTCGAATCAGTTTAATATATATTTAGATGAAAAAGAAAAGAGAAAAACTATCATATAAATATAACATTGGATGCTTCCCAAATTAAGATTTTGTGTTATTTGTCCCCTATAATAAGATAAAAGATTAAAATTTTATGGAACAAAAGTTCTAAATTTATATATCCCAAAAATATAGTTTAAGATTTAAAACTCCATCATCCTAATTTATACTAAACTAATTTAAATCGAAATTAGTTGAATTTTAAGTGTCGAACTATTATTTTGGGATATGTAAGTTAAAAATATTTATTTTAAAGAAACAAATTTTTTATAGAAGATAAATAGTACAAAGTTTTAGTGTGGGATGCCTTTGATATTACTAGGGGCTATACCAGGTTACGCTCGATTTTTATTTTATAAATTAGATTTCTAATGAATTTTCTTTTATCTTATTTTTATGTAAAAGTTAAATTTTGTAAATATTATTTTATTTTAGTTGATTTATCTTTGTAAGTAGTTTTTAACAAAGGAAATGTATTTATGAATTGCTAATGAAGTTTTATTATTTCTTTCATAATAAAAACATATCTAAAATAAAATTACAATTGTTATCGAATAACTATTTATTATATTTAGCAATTACTCTTACGTAATTTAACTTTTTAGTTTGTTGGACGTAATGATTCTTTGGCTGTCAGACATAATGTTAAATCAAAGATTATTTTTCACATCAATATTTTTTTGGATTTCTATAAGTCATGTATAAACTATGTTATTTCTATAAATCAAAGATTATTTTTCACATCAATATTTTTCACATCAATATGTATACCAAACTGACTCAAGTGAGTAATCTGGAGAGCCTATAATTTACTAACAGATTTGTTAGAGGCAAAATTGAAAACTATGAATCAGACTATTAATAAATTGGTCTTTACGAAATCGTAGTATTTGTAGCAGCAACCTTCTCTTCTATTTGATTGTTACATCTTTAGTTGATGGTGTCTTTTTATTTAAATTCCAAGGTACCTGATTATCAAACGTCATATTTGGATGCAACTCCAGTGGAACATCATTACTACCACCTTTATATGATGCCACCAACTAAGACCAATACACCTCTAACAACACCTTTTCATATGAATCTTTGCCAATCATAACCGTTGTTTGTCTTCCGCTGATAATTCTTGCATTCGAACCATCATGTCTGAAACCTATATCACATACACCTTTAAAAGCATAAACATTTGCATAAACCTATCTCACATAACGTATAACAACATGTATATAAAAATCAATGGCCACCTTTTTAATGAGATAATCAGAGTACATTGACATTCTTCTCAAGAATACACTTTACTTTTGCCTTGTCTTCTTCAACCTTATTTAGTCCGTTTTTCCATTATGCTGAATTTTTTTCTGTGTACAACTGTTTCAATGTGATATTTTCTTTCTTTCATGACTCTAACCGCTCAAAAAATCTTATTAAGAAACAAATATGTGGCATAAATCAAATCCATATGACGTATGTGATAACTGACATATGAAAGATTTAAAGATCTCACTTACAAATGAGCTAAGAGTCTCATCATCTTGTCTTTAGCCACTGTGACATGGGCCTCGGCGGAAGGTGACAAAATGGTGGAGGCAAAGATCGACCTTGGTGAGTATGATACTTTGAATTCGATATATGCGGATTTGGGCGAATGAGAACCACAAAGGATGGTGGTGAATCCTTTGATAATCTCGAATCCATTCAAGCTTTGAATCCTCACAAACAAGAACTCGACAATCGTTCTCGAATCCTCAAAAAAAGGAAAGGCGGCTAGAGCTTTTCTAGAGAGAAAAGTTCGTTCTTTATTAATATCAAAAATGAGGAATACAAAGCCGAGAAGGAAACTTATAAAGGGTTTAGCGGCTGCGCCTTCTAGGGCAAATGAATGATGCATACAAACTCTGGAAAAGAAAATAAGTGACGCATCACTTAAATAAAACACGAAGCAAAGAAAATTACATGGAAAAGCCGAACGAGACAAATCGTTCACCACAACGTTCGGTGACTTAACTTGATTCGTTCGGTTGAACAAACTTAGACCCAAGACTCAATACTAAGGCGGGACGTGATCGTTGGTACCTGCAAGGACAATTATAGTAAAACAAATACGTACCTTGGTCGAGCAGGCGATCAGAATGATACGGTCGTGGGTCGAGAGGATACCATCACAGATTGACGTGGTACGGCCCTTGGTCGAGAGAATATTGTCGTGGAACGAAGCGGTACGCTCACGGATCGACAGTTGCTCAAGCTTGTCAGAGTCGGGTCGGAGCGGTTAAGATCATGATCAACCTCTATTCGATCCAAATGCTTATCTGATAGGCGCTGGTCAAGAATGGACATATTAGTCTCGGTCATGGGCTGCATCAGGTCGAGTAATTCCCCAATGGCGTCGACAAACTTATCTTGGACGGTGATCACCTTATTCATTGTGTTGGGGCCTTCCCGTATGATCGACAGGTGATAAATAACTCAAGCAATTAGGGTGTTGTGGTTGATGATCTCATCATTCCCTCCCTCTTGCAAACAATCCGATGTCAGATCGGTTGAGCCTGCATCAAAAAGACGTAGATCCGATACATTGAAAACCAGATGTACCTTAAAGTTGTATGGTAGGTAGAGACAGTAGGCATTGTTGTTGATACGCTCCAGTACTTAAAATGGTTTGCTACCTCGTGGGGTCAGTTTCTTGTTCTTGTTTCTTTCATTGGGAAACCTCTCCATCCGTAAGTGGATCCAAACCCAATCTTCGGGTTGAAAGATGACCTCTCACCGACTCTTATCCGCTTGTTTCTTGTACTTGTCAGTCTTGGCTTCGATTGCTGCCCTTATCTCCTCGTGGAGCTTACAGATGTGTTCAGCTTTGGTGTTCCCATCTTGGCTGATTTTCTCTGGTAGAGCCAATGGCTTAAGGTCTATTGGTAACATTGGCTGGAAACCGTAGACAACCTCAAATGGTGACCGATTGGTGGTAGAATATGTGGTCCGATTGTAGGTGAACTTTATGTACGGTATGAATTCAAGCCAGGTGCTTGCACTTTGTCCGATCGCGGCTCATAGCAGAGCGGATACCGTCCGGTTGACTACTTCCGTTTGTCCGTCCGTCTATGGATGACAAGTGGTCGAGTACAGCAGTTTGATTCCCATCTTCCTCCACAATGTACGCCAAAAATGGCTGAGGAACATTGGATCTCGGTCGGAGACGATAGTCTGCGGAACCCCATGCAGTCGAACCACCTCTCGAAATAACAAATCGGCCAATTGAGATGCATCATTTGTCTTCTCACATAGGATGAAATGAGCTATTTTGGAGAATTTATCCACGATCACGATGATGGACTCTTGGTACCTATATCTTGGTAAGCGTACAATAAAATCCATCGATAAATCTTCCCAAGGGGCACTAAGGATAGGTAAAGACATGCATAACTCGTGAGGATGAGACATGGATTTTAATTTATTGTATACAACACATCATTTGCAATGCCTAGCTACGTCCCGACTCATATGCAACCAGAACAAGTAAAACTTGAGCATGCTCAAAGTGTTATGTTCGCCAAAGTGTCCCATGAGTCTTCCGTCGTGAACCTCATTGATTAACAGTTCCCGTATTGACCCTTGGGTAATGCAGAAGCGTTGCTTCTTCAAGATGAAACCGTCATATAGATAGAAGTCTTCAAATGCACCGCAACCGCATGCCTCATAGATGTCCTTGAAATCTGCATCATCAACATACTGTGTTTTGATGGACTTAAAGCCTAATACCTTAGCTTCCATGGTTGAGATCAAGGTGTGTCTTCTTGACAATGCGTCTGCGACCACGTTCTCCTTGCCCTTTTTGTACTTAATCACAAACGGAAAGGTCTCGATGAACTCGAGCCAATGGGCGTGTCTCTTCTTGAGATTCGTTTGGCCTCAGAGGTTTTTTAAGGTTTCATGGTCGGTATGCACAACAAATTCCGTGGCTAGGAGGTAATGTTGCCAAGTCACCAACGATCGAACCAAGGCGTACAACTTCTTGTCGTATATCGGATAATTGAGGGTGGCTCCGCTAAGCTTCTCACTGAAGAACGCCACGAGTGTTCCTCCTTGGGACAGAACAACTCATATGCCTAGTCCTGAAGCATCACAATCAACCTAAAAGGTTATATCAAAGTTCGGGAGTGACAATACATGGGCTTAGGTGAGACGATCTTTGAGTAGCTGGAATGCGGCCTCTTGAGCTGTTCCCCAATTAAATGGCACATCCTTCTTGATAATTGCAGTAAGTGGTGAAGAATTGTGGTGAAATCCCGCATGAATCTTTGATAGAAGCTGGCCAATCCGTAAAAGCTACGGACGTGAGCAATGGTGGTTAGTGTTAGCCATTCTTGGATCACTTTTATCTTTTCTTAGTCCACCCGTAACCCTGTAGAACTCACAAAAAAAACCTAAAAACACTACTTCATTAGTGCAAAAGGTGCATATAGGCCTTCCTTGCGAAGAGTGATTAACACCATCTCAAGATGCTCTACATGTTCGGTTAGCATCCGACTATAGATAAGAATGTCATCAAAATAAACAACAACAAACTTAGAGATAAAGGAACGCAAAACCTGGTTCTTGAGCCGCATGAAGGTACTCGGGGCGTTGGTGAGTCCAAACAGCATAACAATCTTAGAAAATATGGGAGATTCGCTAAGCTCATCTAGCATGTCGTCAAGGCGCGAGATCAGATGTCAGTACTTGACCGTGATGTTGTTGACGGCTCGACAATCAATGCACATTCGTCATGATCCGTCCTTCTTTGGTACTAGCAATACTGGAAATGCACACGGGCTAAGATTTTCCTGAATATATCCCTTATCCATCAAGTCTCAGACTTGCCTCTCGAACTCGCGGGTCTCTTTCGGATTCATCCGGTACGCGGATTGGTTTGGTAACGGGTCACAGGAGATTAGATCGATCTGGTGCTTAATCTCTTGAATCAGCGGTAGACCAGTTATAATATCTTTCGAGAAAATGTCTCCAAACTTCTCCAGTAGTGATTAAACTTCCTCGGGTAGCTCTACGTCTGTGGGCGCTGCTGCAAAATAGTCCTTAAAGATCATGAGCAGTACCAGTTTATGACAAACAAAAGCCTTAGTGATTGTATGAGTAGAAACATAGAGATTAGAGCATTTTACCTCGGTCTCTTTGGCGTGTTTAGCTTGAGCTTCTCGGACTTGGGTCGGGGTGAATGGGGCGAGGGTGTATTTTTTCTTGTTGTGCGTGAAAGTGTAGAAGTTGGTGCGGCCGTTGTGTATTACTTCACGGTCAAATTACCACGGTTGGCCCAGTAACACATGTTAGGCTAGCATCAACACTACATAACAAACTACTCGGTCGTGTTACCGGCCAAGGCTGAATGGCACGGTCACCTGCTTGTTCAAACCCGTTGGTGTTCATGTTACTCTCAAGGGTCCCAATTACATGTTTTGGTCAAGAAATGTGAAGACCATCCTTTGTAGGCGTGGCTTGTGGGAACATGTTGAACTTGGTACCGCTCCAACTCAAGTTGCCCTCATTGATGAAAATCAAGTTGTGGTGGCCGGAGACTCTACCAAATGGTTTCAAGAAGACCAAGTGGTCATGGCTATAATTCAAAGCTCTCTTGATATCCCAATACATGAGTCCTACTCATATTGGGAAACTGCCAAAGAGCTTTGGGAAACTCTCCAAAAGGTGTTTGGAAATGTCTCCAACTTCACCCTAGTATTTGAAGTACAAAAGACTATCAATACTCTTTGTCAAGAAGACATTGAGTTTACCTCCCATTTTGGAAAATAGAGAGCTCTTTGGGCTGAGTTAGAAATGCTCCGACCTAAAACTACTGATCCGGAGGTCCTCAACAAAAGGTGTGAAGAAGACCGAATGTTTAGCCTCCTTCTCACTTTGAGGCCAAGATACAACAATCTCATTGTACATATCTTGAGAGACGACAAACTTCCAGACCTTGATGAAGTTTGTGCCCGGATTCAAAAGGGGAAAGGAAGCCTCAGCCTCTTTGGTGGAATAGGTGAACTTTTCACGGCAAGTAAAGAAGTCTACAAACCCATGAATAGGAAGCACTTGACATGTGACCATTGCAAAAAGAAGGGACATGTGAAAGACAAATGCTGGATTCTTCATCCACACCTCAAGCCGAGCAAGTTCAAAGATGTTTGTGCCAACACCATCAAGGGAGAAGGCGAGACAAGTCAAGCCGAGCCAATGAGCAACAGACTACACCCATGGATGTGAATGGTGGACTAGCTCATGCGGCAACAATGCAAGACATGAAAAGGCGCTTCAACCTTGACTCCCTCATCAAGTCCCTTACCCATCTTAAAGAGTCCGGTAACGCTTTTCACACCTTCAAGAACACAAAACCCCTTGTTGTGGACTCAGGGGCATCTTACAATTTGATTTATGATCCGAGTCTTATACACAACATCAAACCGGGCATTGGTAATGTTATGATTGCAAATGGCCATTGTGTCCCTATACAGGGAATTGGAGATTTAACTCTCTTTAACAAGAGAAGTAAAGCGTTCTACTTACCTAAATTCACATCTAATTTACTCTCGGTTTATAAGACTACTAATGACTTGAATTGCAAAGCTATTTTTAGTCCTAATGATGTGAAATTTCAGGATATTGAGACCGAATCTATTCTTGGAAAGGGTGTGACTCAAGGAGGGCTTTATGTGCTTGAAGACACAAAGAATTCTTCAAATCTATCCAATGCTTTTAATTCCGTAGTTGCTAGTAATGAAAATGCTATTTGGCATGCTAGATTAGGACATCCTCATAGTAGAGCTTTTGAACTAATGTTACCAAGTAGTTCCTTTGATAATGTTGAATGTGAGGCTTGTATACTTGGTAAATATTGCAAGTCCGTGTTTACCAAGTCTTCTACTATTTATGAAAAATGCTTTGAGTTAGTTCACTCGGATGTTTGGTCATCACCATACTTATCTAGAGATAACCAAAAGTATTTTTTCATATTCATAGATGAAAAATCAAAATTTACATGACTAACCCTTTTACCATCTAAAGATCGTGTTTATGAAGCTTTTGTTAACTTTCACACATATGTGACTAATCACTATCATTATAATGTGAAAAGCTTACGAACGGATAATGGTGGGGAATACACAAGTCAAATGTTCAAACAATATCTAGCAAAGCATGGAATTGAGCATCGAACAAGTTGCCCTTACACACCACAACAAAATGGTGTGGCGGAGAGGAAGAATCGACACCTAATAGAGGTGGCTAGATCAATAATGTTCTATACAAACGTTCCCAAACGTTTTTGGAGTGATGCCGTAATGATGGCATGATACTTGATATACCAAACCCCAACAAAAGTCTTTAAGGATCAATCACCATTTGAGGTACTCAACAATTCAAAACCAAAATTTAATCACTTATGGGTTTTTGGATATATTTGTTTTGTATTAGTACCCGGAGACTTGAGGAACAAGCTAGATGAGAAGAGCACAAGATGTATGTTCATCGGGTATTCCACAACTCAAAAGGGTTATAAATGCTACAATCCAGTTACAAGGCGGGTCATGATCTCAAGAGATGTGAAATTCATCGAAAGCAAAGGGTATCACCATGTGAAAAATTGGAATAAGCTAAAAGACTTAGTCAACACTCCATTGGATAGGGCGGAAAGCAATCTGAATCACCGAGAAAATAAGAAGATGTCTTGGGTCAAAAACACGTCGATCCGCAGAACGTACCATGAGGAATATCGGATCACCCGCAAAATGTACCACGGGAAGTGTCAGATCGCCCGCATGATGTACTGCGAGAAGGGTTGGATGGCCCGCAGGATTCGCCGCCGAAAGCTTCAGGATGTTCGCTAGAAGTAACACGGGTAGTGCCTCAGAATGATCTTCGAAGCAGTCCAGGACGTCTGCAGAAAGCACTCCGACGAACAGTGAATGATCCGGACAAGTCATCCGGACAAACAATGCAAAATCCGGAAGGACGCGGTATAGACCAGACATTCGATCTAGGCGAATGATATCTAATCCGAACCAGCGATCCAATCATGAAACAAGCCACAACCATGATTGCGGATCAAGCAGCAAGCTTGACCCGACTTGTGATCAAGACCGCGACCTACCTTGTGGCCGCGACCGCGACCAGACATGTGATCGTGATCCAAACTATAATCTGATCAGTGAGCCTCAAGAGAACCTTAACCAAGACGGTCAACCTCTTTCCTTGAGACGTAGCAAAATAAATCGCAACACAAATATCTTTTACAATCACAAGGCCGTGGCTCATCCAATTCAAGCCGTATATACCTTAGCTCACTTCCCATAAGAGTATCAAGCATTTGTTGGCAAAATTGATCAAGCTTCATCCCTAAGAATTATGAGGAGACTAAGGAACATCATGTATGGGTTGATGCCGTAGGAGATGAAGTCGGGGCTATAGAAAGGAATCATACATGGGATGAGTCCGATCTCCCTAAAGGCAAGAAAGCCGTGAGTAGTCGATGGATCTTCACCAATAAATACAAAAGTAATGGTGAAATTGAGCGTCACAAGACTCGGCTTATTGCTCGGGGTTTCACACAAACCTACAGAGAAGACTACCTTGAGACCTTTGCACCCCTGGCCAAGTTACACACGGTGAGAGTGGTTATGTCCTTAGCCACGAACCTTGATTGGGATTTGTGGCAAATGGATGTAAAGAATGCATTCTTGCAAGGTGAGCTCGAGGATGAAGTTTACATGACACCTCCTCCCGGACTTGAAAACATAGTGGCTCCCGGGAAAGTGTTACGGCTCAAGAAAGCTATCTATGGTCTAAAACAATCCCCTAGAGCATGGTACCATAAGCTGAGCACTACTCTCAAAGGCCGTGGCTTTAAGAAATCTGAAGCCGATCACACTCTCTTCACCTTGCAAGGGCCCAATGTTATAGTTGTCATTCTCATCTATGTGGATGATATTATCATCTCGGGTGATCACAAAAAAGGTTTTAACTCAACAAAACAATTTCTTAAATCTGTTTTTGATATAAAGGACTTGGGTGAACTAAAATATTTTCTAGGAATTAAAGTGTTCCGATCCACGGATGGACTCTTCTTATCCCAAAGAAAATATGCTCTTGATATTTTGAATGAGACAGGTTACTTAGGTGCAAAGCCGGCCAAGACTCCCTTGGAAGATGGATATAAGACTACTCGTGAGGGGGAGCATGAGACCGACCCATTTGATGATGTTCATCAATACCAGCGATTAGTGGGAAGATTAATCTATCTTACCCTTAAAAGACCAGATTTGTATTTTGCGGTCAACCAAGTGGCTCAACACATGCAAAACCCCAAGATGAAACATTGGAAATGATAGGGAGAATCTTAAGATACATCAAAGGGGATTCGGGACAAGGCATATGGATGGGATGCAATCAAAACATCAAAATCATTGGATATTGTGACGCAGATTGGGCCGGGGATTGCCAAGATAGGAAGTCAACAACCGGCTATTGTACATTCATTGGTGGAAATCTTATCACATGGAAGAGCAAGAAGCAAAAAGTTGTCTCATGCTCAAGTGTGGAGGCTGAATATCGAGCCATGAGAAAGCTCACAGATGAACTTATTTGGCTTAAAGCACTCCTAAAAGACTTTGGCATCGATCAACTCACACCTATCACAATGCATTGTGACAATTAAGCTGCAATTCATATTGCTTATAACTCAGTTTTCCATGAACGGACAAAACACATTGAAGTAGATTGTCACAAGGTTCGGGAGAAGGTTAAAGAAGGAGTCATTCTACCTTGCTCACAAAAAGTTCGGATCAACTGGCTGACATTTTCACCAAGGCCACATCCTCAAAAGTATGTGAGTTCATCGACTCCAAGCTTGGACTCACCAATGTCATGCGGCCTTGATCTTCAATCTGTGAACATCACACTCTTTTTCCCTTGGTTGAATTTTGTCCCATGTGGTTTTCTCATCAAGGTTTTTAATGAGGTGGTCTTCACGGGTTCCAAGCTTGATCTCCATTACTTGCAGTCAAGCTTGAGGGAGAGTGTTAGTTTGAAGAAGACTACAGACGCGACTTCACATTCAGGCCGCGTCCTCTTGGAAGCCGCATCAACATAACAGTCGGATTTGTTGTTTGTATGGTGAATAAATGAAGAGGATCCAGAAGAGCTTCAATTTATCATGTGACTTTGACCTTTTTTCGCCAAGACCGAGACAAGAAGGATATGTTACAATCAAGATAACTCGGATCCCAAAGTCATTGGGATTCCTCCTTCTCTTGTGCGGCTAGGTTTAGGTTACCAACAACATTTGCATCCGCCTATTTAAAGGCTTGTACCTCATTGTAACCTTTTCAACTTAATGAAATCTTTTATCTCTCTCAATCTCTCAATCTCTCTCGGTTCTCACTTCTTTTCTTCACACTTCAGCATGAATCTCTCAAACGCTCAGTTTGGTCGTCTCCAGTACGAGATTGTCCACCATATACATGTTCACCATATTAGTACAAGTGCCACCATCGATAATAAGGTTGCATACCTTGGAGTTAATGGTGCATCGAATGTTGAAGATGTTCTCTCGTTGAATCAACTCCTCGGCATCAGCTATCATGCTCAGCATCCGTCGGATGACAAGGGATTCACCGCGGTTAGGATACTTGATAGCCTGGTCCGGCTCGGCTTGTTCCTCGTCAGACTCTTCTTGAGATTTATATCCACCGTCTGCGGTAAGGATCATGACCCATTTGTTCGGGCAATCTCTCGCCATATATCCTCGGCCTTGGCACTTGAAACATATAATATCTCGACTTTGCTAGCAATCCGCTCATGAAATCCGTCGATGAATTACGCCATGATATTCTCCTTCTTCTTTTCTACCTCGAGCCGATTCTTCAGAAGCACGAATTCATCAAAATACTTTTCGACGCTTTTTGATCTTTGATTCAGCTTGTGAAATCAAAGTTGGAGCTCTTAGTGGTAATAGGATGGCACATACCGTTGGCGCCTCACATACTTCATGTCGTCCCAGTTGGTGATTTGACCGAGCTGATGGTGTCGTCGGTCGGTGACATCTTGATCCCACCACGTAAGGGCACTCTCCTTGGGCTGCAGCAAAAGAAACCTTTTTCCGGTCAGGATATTCATAACATTCAAAGATGTAGTCTAATATATTTTATCAATCGAGGTAAGCCTCGAGATTGACTCGTCTGACAAAAGTTGGTGCGGTCAGCTTCGGATCAACATGTCGGGATGGGTTGTTGTTCTCACGGACATTGCCCATGTATCGCTCGGCTCACCGCAAATAGGCCGCGTTATTCGGATTGTCTTCCTGCCGGTCTCGGCGGTTAGGCGGATCTTCGGGCCACAAGTTGTGTGTGGCTTATCGGATACAGTGTGTGCTTCTATTCACGGGTTGCTCGTTAGATTCATATTCCCTTTGGTCCTCGCCTTTGTCGTTCACGTAGTTGAATCTTAGGTGAAATGATCGTTTGGTGGGCTGAGACGTGGACGGCAAGTCTGTACGTGCGGCTAGTACCGATAGACGCTCAAACAACGCTAACCGTTTGTCAATCCGGCTAAGGTGCGTCTGGAGGGTGATAAGCGTGTTTGTTAGTCTGGTGATGTTGCTTGGTACGTCCTCAAGTTCAGGCATAAGTACCTCGGCAAAGAAAACAAAAGAATTGGTTAATTGTTTAAATCCTTCCAAACGAACGAGAGGATACCAACTAAGGAAACTCAGCCCAAACTTAAGTGAAGCTACGAGTTTTGGTATTTAAGGCAACAACACTTAAACAACATATCAACAAGCAAAATCGGATCCAAAAGCAGATTTCAACAAAAAAAAAATACAAAAACACTAAGAACAATACGTAAACACAAACAATTTTTATGGGTTTTTCTTGAGATAAAACTTAAAACTAACAACCTAATGCAGTTCGAATCCTATAGGACTAGAGCTTGGCGACTCCTAGAGCTATCAGATAACAACAAACGATAGGTTTAAAAGCGAAAATTAAATGATAACAAAATGAAAACAAAAAAGAAGAAAAGAGGAACGACACAACGTTAACAAGAGCCTTTCGGCTATGATACCAGATGATATGGGCCTCGGTGGAAAGTGACGAAATGGTGGAGGCAAAGATCGACTTTGGTGAGTACGATACTTCGAATCTGATAGATGCAGAGTTGGGCAAATGAGAACCATAAAGGATGGTGGTGAATCCTTTGATAATCTTGGATCCATTCAACTTTGGAATCCTCACAAGCAAGAACTCAACTCTCCTTCTCGAATCCTTAAAGAAAGAGAATGCGGCTAGGGCTTTTCTAGAGAGAAAAGTTTGTTCTTTATTAATATCAAAAGTGAGGAATACAAAGTCGAGAAAGAACCTTATAAAAAGTTCAGCGGTTGCGCCTTCTAGGGCAAATGAATGACACATACAGACTTTGGAAAAGGAAATAAGTGACGCAACAATTAAACAAAACGTGTAGCAAAAGAACTTACATGGAAAAGCCGAACGAAACAAGTCGTTCACCACAATATTCGGTGACTTTACTTGACTCATTCGGTTGAACGAACTTAGACTTAAGACTCAACACTAAGGCGGGACGTGATCGTTGGTACCTGCAAGAAAAGTTATAGTAAAACAAATACGTACCTTGGTCGAGCAGGCGATCAGAATGATACGGTCGTGGGTTGAGAGGATACCATCACGGATCGATGTGGTACGGTCCTTGGTCAATAGAATATGTCGTGGGTCTAAGCGGTATGCTCATGGATCGATAGTTGCTCTAGCTTGTTCGGAGTCAGGTCGGAATGGTTGGGATCGTGATCAACCTCTATTCAATCTGAATGCTTATCTGATAGGCACTGGTCGAGAACAGACAGATCAGTCTCGATCATGGGCTGAATCAGGTCGAGTAATTCTCCAATAGCGTCGACAAACTTGTCTCGGACGGTGATCATTTTGTTCCTTGTGTTGGTACCTTCCTGTATGATTGGTAGGCGATGAACGGCTCGAGCTATTAGGGTGTTATGGTCGATGACCTCATCACACTGCATGCTCTCTTTCAAATTGCTCCTAAACCATATAAGAATGAGTATACATAACTGAATCAAAGTTACACGTAACTAAAATCTTTTGTTCTCAAACAATTTGCAAGCTTTTGGTTTTAATCTTCAAATATTCTTTTTAATATACATTTTTCAATTTATTGACCCGCGTCCTTGGAAGATTTCTCTAATCCTACCGTTTCTACATAGAGAAGTAACACTTCTGAGAGATTTGGAAGAATAGTTTACGGTTTTATGTAAACGAGTGAGACGAGAGAGAAAGAAGAAGACGGAAGAATAAATCTTATTAACTTCAAATGATTCGCGAACTACAAGGTTTTATAGGAAGTAGAAGACAACGGCTCCTTGTACGGACCACAACGGCTCCTTGTA
>WJSH01002618.1:524474-534474 GCA_009757365.2 Lepidium campestre
TTCAAATGATGCTTATGTCACAATAACGTGCTTCTGTTCCCACTTGTCTCGTTAAAGTAAAACTAAAAATTAAAATAACAGCTTTTATCTGTCCGATTGAGCTACATTTGGAATTAGTGGAATGGTTTAAGTTGGATGTAGTTGGATAAGATTATACCGGTTAATTTTAAAATAAAATATTATTATATAGAATAATTGATAACTATTTTCTATGTTTAATAATTGATAGTCCAAACAAATATGTTTCAAATTTGGAGAATTGCAAAAATATTTCTTGAACTATATTATTTTCAAAAATATTTCTTTAAAATAGTAATTTTCAAAAATACATTTTTTTCTGTCATTTCCAAAATTGTTTTTATTTTTTTGTAATTTTTGTAAAAGAAAATAATGGATTTAGAAAATATTTAAATAAAAGTATAATCAAAATATATATTATTTTAGAGGTATGTTTGAAATAATAAATAATTTATAGGCTTATTTTTGAGAAGAGGTATGAAGAAAAATGTATTTCTCAAAAAAATTTCAAATTTAGTGATATTCTTATTTTTACACAAAAATTAATATATCTATCATTTTTATTATTACTATTTGTATTTTGTATAGACTTTTGTACTATAAATAGTTTTATTTTATCGACAATAATCAAAACACAAATTCAATTTAGAATTTCACATGGACTAACGTGGAATCTAGGCATAGTACTTTGAAAAGTTTGATATATTCCAAAAACAATATTATAGGTTATGGGCTACTTCACTAGCAGACTACTAGTGAATTGGTTATACAAAAAAGGATGATAAAGTTAAAAATAAATCGAAGCAGCAAAAAATGAAAGCCTTTTCGCTTTTTGACTTTTTGACATGAATTTCAAAAATGGCTAAACATTGCATTTATTGAACCTCGCATTTCTGTTAGACTTTACAATGCTATGTATTTTACGGATATGAATTCACTACTATTAAATGAGATTTTTCTTTTTATTTTTTTGCAAAAAATGAGATAACTCGTTATCTTTCATACTATAGACTTGATTGGTGGTGTTAATGGGGAGAGTTTTTCTAAAATAAATAAAAAAAATGAAAAAATCGTATTTTGTTCACCAATCACAAAAACTATACAAAAAATACTTTTTTCTAATAAAATATTCTTTTTTTCAAAATAGATTAATAATCAAAACTTTTTGGTTTTTTTAACAACTCTATTAATCTTGGAAGCCACGAAATCATAATGTTTACATTTATAGAAATCTTGAAAGATTATGATCACAACGAGCTAAACAATTCACCTTCCTATTGAGAACTCTTGGGATTTGGTGAAGAGAGAAACCGGTAAAAATGCTTCTTAGTTTGACGAATTCTTCAATATACTGCGAGAAGGTTGACCAATCTTCTAGACTCGACACCATCTTCACGACCTCCGTACAATCCGTAGCACATTCCACTTCAATGATCTCCAGGGTCAGGAGAGATTTCATGGCCCAAATAATTGTTTCAAACTCTGTATGAAGAGGAGATAGACACTGGTAGACTCCTTTTGCCCCCATAAATGGACCCTAAAAAGAATCAAAATAGCAATACCAATCGAGTCCAGAAAAATACTCCAAATCTTTACAAAAACCATCAATAAAACAACGACACCCTGAAAAACCAGGATCACCCACCGAAGGTCGAACCACCGTCTACCTGAGCATGAGCTTGAATCCAATCATTGACTTATAATTTAGTAATTTGGAGGGTTTCTTGGAGATCTCTATCCAAATTCGAGAAAATCTTATCATTTATTGCTTTCCAAATGTTCCGTAAGTTCCACGGAAAACTCCTGAATTCATCTAGATATAGAATTTGCTAATAAAGAAAATTCATATTGGTAAAAATCAATGGGCTTGGGAAAATTCCTATTCTTGAAGGTATATTAGATAACACCTATGTTTGAAGAACCGTGAGACACTTAACCAAGGTATAATTAATTGTTTTCATGTCTGCCCCACATCTCACACATCTTGTATCACATCGAATTCCTCGAGTACTTAAATTTTCTCTTACCGGGAGACAACTGATAATATTTGCCATATAAAGTGTCTAATCTTAGGAAAGCACACAATTGTCCAAGAATTTGCCTCTAAATACTCAATAAAAGGGCCATATGTTACGTCCTCTTTATTTCCTACTAAAGTATCAACCAAATATCCCGACTTTACCGAGTATCTCCCCGATTTATTGTAAAACCAACCAAAAGAATCATAAGTTAAAATCAATACAATTCAACATATTAAATTAAAAGATTCATTTAGTTTAATAAACTGTTAAACATGTTTAATTGGTTTATGATTATGGGTTTTGATCCAAATTTTTATCTTATTAAATATTTGGCTCAATCCAATATTTAGAAGAAAAAAAAAAATATGACATTTACTTCTATTCCTACTAAAATCTTCTACTCTCATGCTCTATGCACCATTGTTTTTCATAATCAATTTTTTCACTGAGAATGGTGCTGATTATGATGTGTGGGCTTTGAACGTTCGGTTAACGTTATGTGCATGAAAGAAATTTGGATTTGTAGATGGCGCAATCTCTCAACACTCTCACGACTCAAAAGACTTTAGGATTGATGGGCCAATTACGCTATGGTTGTGTCTTGGATCAAACTGATAGTGGCACCTGATGTTAGCATTTCCTTGTCCCATCATGAGATTGTCCATGATCTTTGGATACACATACAAAAAATGATTCTTTGTGAAGAATGGCCAGCAAGTAAAACGGCTCAAAACTGAGTTAGAAAACTGTCCTTAACGTGGTGTTAGTGTTGAGACATACTTCAAGACACTCTCCAAGTTATGAACAAGCTTAGCTGATTTTCAAAGAGCTAAAACATTGGAAGACATTGCGAGAGAGAATAAGGAGGATAAACTTCATCAGTTTTTTTATGGGGTTTGGATGAATCATTGTTTGGAGCAATGAAATCTTCATTCCTATCGCGTGATCTCCTTCCTTCCAACGATGAAACTTATCAGGTTATCATACAAGACGAGGAATCGCGGCGTCACATTTTTATGGTTGACGATTGCACTGATGTCGTTCAATACGTTATCCAAACGTCTAATCACTCAAGTCCATCCTCTTCAGTCAAAGATCCATCATTGGTGTGTTTGAGCTGTATGCGGACTGATCATCTAACTGCGAATTGTTTTCGCAAAATCAGCTATCCGACTTGGTTGAGAGATCGACCACGACCCACCATTATCGACTCCTAACATGCATCTACTTTTACCAAACATGTTTAACCTGGTAAAATGAATCATGTAATGATATGCATCTATATTCACTAGTTTTTCATGCATATTTTGGTTCAATTCCATCACTTAGAGAGTTCATGCATTCACTTTAGCATAGTTTTTTTTTTGTTTTTTTTTTGTATTTTAGAGTCTTAAGAAGATAGAGTTGCATATTTTTCTATTCTTGTGTCTTTTTAGGTGGATTAGAGCTTACATGTGGAGATTGGAGTGAAGAGGCACCAAATAGATGGGAGAAAGCCTCAAAAGAATAATTTTGACCTCCTTGTCGAAATAGAGGTCGAAATAATTATGCAGAAGGATTGACGTGCCTCAGAAGGAGAATTTCGACCCCCTGGTCGAAATAGGGGTCGAAATATTCGACCAAAAGACTCAAGACATGAAGATTTTGATCTCTTGGTCGAAATAGTGATCAAAATTTCATGACAGACACTTGTTTTCATTTGGTCTGACCCGGTTTGTCTCAGGTCGACCCAGTTTCGTTTCTAAACTTTTATAACATAATTTTTAGCCATTTGATAGACTATGGAGAGTTTTTAGAGACAAGTTTGAGATACCTTTGTTAGATCTTTAAATTCTTTCATTAATCCATAGATTTCTCTTCTTCTCTTCTCAATCTCTCTCCATCATGTTTTGTTTTTCTTATTTTTCTCTTGTTCTATTGTTTGAGTAGTGAATCCCCAATGGGTTGATGGTTTGATAGATCTTAGGGTTTGATAGTGGATTATTGATGCTTAGGTTGTTAGATCTTGGAGAATCCTTCATTTAGGTTATTCTTAATGCTAGATTTAACTTTATCACTTGAATCTAGATGCTAGAAAAATTATCGCCCGAGAGGTGTTTGATGAAATTCTCGAATGAACTTTTTATGAGCTTTTCTTCCCTAGCCATTGAGAGATGAAGTTAGGGTGATTAATGGACTTGTGTTTAGTGCTTATTGACCTCTGAATTGGCAAATGAGAGTTTAGCTTGATTGATTGATTAGTATAGGGATCAATGCCATGGGAGTGGGTTGATCTAGAATTGTGTTCTATGTCGTAGGTTGAGCTTAATTGTTTCTTAGCATCAATAGTTTATTGTCTTTCATTAGGATCAATTACTTTGCCTAAAATCCATTGCTTCTATTTGATTATCTTATTTCATTTTGCTCACTTGTCTTTATTTGCTCTTGTTTAATTTGTTTCTTGTTTGTGTTGCTAGCTTTAGTTGAAACCCCCATTACCTATCTCTCTAGCTTAAGCTTGAATTCTTGTGTCCTATTGTGTTAGTTCTAGATTCTCTGTGAATTTGATCCTCTAACTGCTACATCCACACGATATGCATTAAAGGTTTATTTAATAGTTTGTTTGTGAAAAATCTCTTCATCACGTAACCACTCCAACTTTGACACAAGCGTTTTTTTGGGAACTATTTTTTGTCATAGGGGCAAATCATTTGGGTATTAGTGGTCTGAATGATCAACAATGGAGAATATTGGTTACATGTTGAATGATCGAAAACCACCAAACACAAATCGATTATCTTAAATGTTCTTTCTCAAATCTTGCATTATTGATTTGGGATCCTCTAATCATATGACTGGTTCACTTGATTTTTTGTTCGATATTTACGATATGATTTTGTAATTTATTAAGTTACCAGACGACCGGTTTACTCGGTCCACTACACAAGGATATGTTCATTTTGGTACACACTTACCATTTGGTAATGTCTTTTTTTTTTTGTCGATGGCCTTGACAGTGTTCTGATTTTAGTTTCACAGTTGACCCGAGATAGGAGCTATCTCTTTTAGATGTTTGATAAGCTCTGTGTTAAATGGGTGATGGATACTTTACGACTGCATATAGTGGACAATAACTCTGCAGAAGTTTGGCTTCGGTCATCAAGCCTCTAAGGAAATGGAGTTGTTAAATTTGGATTTTAGTGGTACCTTTGATTCTCGGCATTATGAGGTTTGTATTCGTTCAAAAAATAATTTTTTAGAGGAAAAGATAAATATGCACGGTTATCCATAAAATTCAAGACTATTTCCAGCATTTAAGACTAGGTTTTTTGGCAATATGATGATTTATATTTAACCCACGAGAGTGAGCTTGGTTCATATGATACTGTGGGTTCTATGGGCAATCTGGTGCTCAAAGAACCGACCAATCTTTGAAAAGAAAAAAAAGTAGGTACAAGATACAATAAAGAAAACCATCTCTAGAATTCGAGAATAGCATGATGCACAAAACTCTTATTCATTCTATTTTAACCCCTAAACCCCTTAAAAATAACCTAATTAACGTTTGCTCCTTTCCGCGACCAATACAATCTGAGGTATGTTGCTTTAATTCTTTATCTTATTCTTTGATCAATTCAAGTTATGTGTTAAACTTTACAAATCATCTTTAAAAGGGTTTTCATAATTAATACAAGTTTAAAAGTTTAAAACTCTATTATTCGAGTAAATTTCGTTATTTCAGATCTAGGTACTCAAACTGTAATCCAAAGTTTTTGGATCTTATTCAGTTCTTCATATTTGTACTTGAATCGATCCAAACTTAAAGATATCCAAACCGAATCGATCCGTAATATGTTTCAGTTCCTATATATTTTAATGGTCTAGACTCGAAAACCCAGAAATCTGACTCAAATCCGATCCGAAATCTGAAATATCCATACTTATAATTTACTTTGGTATTTTTGATGGAATAGATGTTTTTTTTAATTGATTTTGTTTTTTTTTTAATTGATTTCTTTGATAGATTCTACCAAATAGTCATCACAAAATCTTTGACTCCACCGATCCTACGGTCAAAACCATAAAAATAGGACGATTATTTTATGTGGCTAAGCAAAGATTAATAAAAATAATAACAAGCTTTGATCAAAGGAAAACACATGGCAAAGTTGAAGACTAAATTGTCACAACATTTCGTTGTAAGCTAAAAGTCCAAACCTAGTAAAATGGCTAAGCATAATCCTAAAGTATGTGTGACACATGGATTTGAAAATATATAATTTATAATCCCTAATTTAAAGTTTTGTTTTAATAAAAAAAGTTTTATTATAATATAAGATATGGTCTATTAAAGGAAAGCATTATATATGATGGCTTTAGCCATCCGTGTGGTGGCTGCGGTTGCATGGACAATAATGGGCCATAACGAATCTGTGGGCTTCTACTAGAATTATTATTAAATTTTGTAAAAATTCATTTGTGATTTAATTTATAATTTGCTGTATAACAAGCTGGCAACAATGAAATTATAATGGATTTTTCGAATGATAACAAAATTTAACATATTTGATAAATTAAGGATAATTAACCTCATAAGCTCACTTAAATTGGTTTATGTAAAACTTATTTACTTGACTTCAAGTACAAAGAAAGATTTTAAGTTCTTACAAGAGGAATAGATTGATAATGTTACTATATATACAATTAATTGCTATCTCTTAGGACGAAAAAATAAGCTTAAATAGATTGATATTTGTTACTTTTTTTTAGTTCTTAGTTTTCTTTATATAAATTAAAATAATTGATTTGATGGATGCACCATACAAAAAACTGATCATGTACCAACTATAATATGGAACAAACTCAATCTATACACATGCATTGCTCATGTAGCAAAATGTTTTGCAACTACCTAAACTTTTTTCTTTTTAAAAACAACTAAACCAAAATTATTGTTAATCATAAATTATATTGTATTGCATACTAAAAAATCAGAAAATAACGGTAGATTGTACCATAGATTGCTCTGACTTAGTGAATATGGTTGGTTACATCGACTTATTGTTCAGTTTTCTAGATCCATAGATAGATGAATTTGAGAATAATAAGTCTATTTTTTCTTCAATGTATTTGATTTCAAATCTTTTGAATTGTAAGATCAAATAACTTAACAAGGAATGGTAGTTTCTATTTTTTTTTTCTTTCACAATTGGATAGATAAAACTCATTTCATAGCTCAAATCCCTCTTCCAAAATCTCAAACAAGTCTACATGGGTAACACAAATCCCTGTAATCAAACTCAGGTGAGAAAGGCCAAAGAGGTGACAATTAACCGCTAGACTAAAGACCTCCTCACATATTCTATTTCTTAGATATTATTTTCACAATTCTGGTATGGATTTCTAAACAGTTTTTAAATAATACATTTTAGTTGATAAAAAACATAGGGTATTTTATCTCTCAAACAACTAGCAAACGACTAATTGATCATTACAAAAGTAAATGAATAAAGAAAAAAAAAACTATACAAATCTTTTTCAAACAAAAGAATGATTGAAACAAAAGATTGTCAATGTTAAAATTAAGAATAATAAAAAATGTAGAGAAGATGAGGTTTGTAACCAACATTTTGCTAGAAAAGATTCTTAAGATGAGCTTTGTGGTTGGCTCCACTATATACTTCTCTTTCTAACACCCATGTGTGAAGGTCCCCATTACATTTTCATATCCAAGTGCTTGTCTTGGCTGTTGTTTCTTTCTCCATCATCTTCTCCTTTTGCTTCAATTTCAAATATTCTATGTATTTATAGATATGTTTGTATATATACTACTTGAAAGGATACAAATATATTATATCCTCTCATCTCTTAGTTCTCATCCATATCAACAATGGTTTTATCAAAAAGAAGAAAATAATAATCTTGAAATGATTAGTCAATTAGTTGCATTACCCTCTTTTTTCTTTTAGGCTCACATCCATATAACCTCTGGTTTCAAATATGGAAAATCTATTTTAATATGACAAGTCATGTTCATGGGGTTTGATATATATATATATATTACAATATTGGTTATATAGATGTCTTCTGCTACTTCTGGTGAGTCACATTTTTTTATACTAATAACTTTTCACAATTTTTTAGGTTTCGTTTGAGTTAAAATGCATTGTAATAGTTTTTAACACAAGTGACGTATGATTGCTTAAGAGATAGAATGTGCACGCTTATCTTTTTTGGTTTCCATGTATAATTTTTTTTTATAACTCTGGGTACTTTGGTTCTGGTTCAATGGACATCATAAATTTTGAACCAGGTTGTAAATACTTGTTTCTTAACTATTTCTCGGATCAACGAGATACATGAGATCCGACTACACCTGAGGCCAATAGGAGCCATGTGAAATTTCTTGAAAATATCACACACAAATGCGTGTACAGGAAGATCCAAATCTGGAAGTTACACATAACCACTGGACTATGTTAGTGCAAGTGGTTCCATGTATAATTAACATTTAGAATGTTCGATGCTATATTCCGTAAAGAATATTTGGTGCCATCGAAACAATCAAATTAAATCAAAAGAATATATACATATGAGAGGTGTTACAATTCTCCAAAATAATTCACTTAGAAAACCTGCAATAATTTTCTGATCGATCCTACATTGCTTGTTCTCACTAAATTGGTTGTTTTAAAATGCATTTTAAGTCCAATGTCTGGCCTTACAACCAAAAGACACATTCAGATATTTATATTTACAGTAGGCCTATTGACCTAGCAATCACATTTTAATATTTTGATTCAGCAACATTTTGGTGGTCAAGTTTAGGAGATATGCAATTATTTAGTTTTAGAACTCTAAAATAAATGAAGGTTTTAGCTCGTTAAGATCTCATTAGATCAACCAAACAACAATTGGTAAAAAGCACAAATAATCGTCTCAAAAGCTTTTGAAAACTCTTTTAATCTTTAGAGAACTACTCAATCAAACTCTAAACAAAAGAAGGTTAATTTATAAGAAACCCTAAAAATAAAGAAAACCCTAAAATTAATCTTATTTGGAATACGATTATTGTCTACCTGTTCCACCATTAATAATTCATCTACATATATATTATAATTAGAGATCATCATAGAAATATATCAACATAATCATTTTCGTCCAAATAATGAATATTAAAGTATAAACACAATACAAGTAATTAATAATTGTTCTATAGCTATGATGCTTCAATTAATTACCTCTTAAATATAAATTCATATAAATTTCAATATATCCAAACTCAAAAATCGCATATATACTAAGACAACCTCTTCATGTATACTAGTGGACTACCATGTGGTGTGCCTTTTGCCTCTCCACATCGACACTCTCATGTGGGGTTACATTTGAATGCAACATACCAAAAATATTACAAAATTCTTAAATTTAATTATGTTTTTTCATGACCATATATATATATATATAGTTCGTTAACATGAATAGTTGCATGTTTTAAGATGGATAATTAGCCACAAAAGATAGATCTAATATACCAAATGAGGTTTGGTTGAGTGATTTTTTCTATTAAAGAGATCATGAGTTCAAATCTATTTGGGAGAGGTGATTTACGTCTTAAACATAATACTATTAACTGATGGTCTCAGACACCAGAAGAGATTACTTGTTAAATATCCGAAACTCCAATGGTTTATAAAAAAAGCATAGATCTAATAGTAAATGTAGTAATTTTTTTTTTGAATTTTGACTTAAGATTTCAGATTATTAATTAATTATTTACAAAAAATATGTTACGTATAAATATAGTATTGTTGAAAACTAGTTTAGTACAATATCGATAACTACATGCTGGTGGTCTAGTAGTTGAAATGGTCGTTCTATTATTTTCCGCCAAAGTTTAATTTGTATTTCCATTATAATTTGACTATTCTTTATTTTTATTTTGTCAACAATTAGATTGACAAGGTCCGATCCATAATTAA
>WJSH01002618.1:535622-555190 GCA_009757365.2 Lepidium campestre
TAAGTGATATTTTTGAAATTCCCCAATAAAATACATTATGTACATAGTTTTTATTTATTTAGTTGTGTATAAATTATAATGTAACATTAGCAAAAGTGTAGTGTTTTATGTAGATATTATAATCTAACAATGTGTTGTAAATTCAATGTTCTGAATCAAAGAAATCGTACATTTTTTTGTCAATATCTGATCAACTGGTCCGTTTTTCATATCTAAACTTTCACAAACCCCAAACTATATAACGCAGTGTTAAACAATTCTATAAAGTCGAACTTAATGAAAAAGATTATATTTTTAGACATTTAACTATTTAACTAAATATATTTCTCTGCTGAAATCAATAAGAAAATCATACATTTTATAAACAATTAATGAAGAGTTTTCACCTTCAAGACGGTGCTACTAGAAGCTCGTTTTCAATTAAAAACTCTTTCATTTCTTCAATTAGAGTTGGCAACACTTATGTGAGATATGTTAAAATTTACACGCTCTAAAGTTTAATATTAAAAAAATTCATTATGCAAATAGAGTATGCAATATTCCAAAATTTAGAAATAAGACAAACGAAACTACAAGACAAAGTAGATAAAAAAGTTTCTCTAAAACAAATGATTAAGATCCTGGAAGAATAAAAGGAATAACTAGAGTACACTCTGTAATAATAGCAAATAATCACCAATACAAAGATTACAGTATAGAAAAATCAAAGATGAAACAGTACCACAACTTCTCCAAAATCATAACCATATTATGATAGAGATAAATCAAGCAAGCAGCTTCACATTTAAAACAAACTAAAGAAGAATTAGCATAAAGAATCAATCGTTTTGAGCGTACAAATAAAAATCGCTTAATTGCGCCCGCACTATCGCATTGGTTGAGCGTGACTTTGGAAAGCCTGAGACGTTTGATATTCGAACCTCCATTGACATATTTGTGTTACATTTTCAAAGTTTTTCATGTGATTCTAGTTGATTTTTAGGTGTATTCTGATTTTATGTATTTTGTTGATGTGAAAACCAAATAATAGACAAAAATCCTCACGATCTATTTCGGAGTTCATAGTGTGGGAACCACCCAAATTATATTTTTAAAAATGTTTAATTGGGTTAATTTCATTACACCCATCTGCCTAAACAAGCTAACCAGTTTGAAACCCTTTTTTAGGGCTAGGTCCATTAGGGATGTTAATATAGAATTCAGACCCATGGGCCAAAATGATCCAGTAAATAAATGTTATATCTTAGTCTGTTTATTAAACTTTAAAATAAAGATGGTTTTAAGTTCACGAACTTAACAAGTTTGATCAAAATTAATCAACTTGTTTATTGCATTGTTTTTGGGTTCATTTCGTGTATGCGAAACGATATTATTTGTAAGATGATTGTGATTTTAGTGGCAAAATATTCAGTGGTCGTCAATTATAATATTTTTGTTAAGAAGAGCTATTATTACTCTTGGCTTACTTCTACGTGTTTTGTTTTCTCTTCTGTACGTATCTCTTTGTATATTTCTTTATGAATTATTTTTTCTTTGGAATATCCCAAAACAAATTTCTAAAGTAGCAGATGTTTTTGTTGAGTATATCTTGAAATCATTATTAATTATTTTTGTCGAGGTCATATAAATCAAGTTTTGACTATTATATAATATTAGGTGGTTATAATATTTTGCTAGAAACCAGTTATAATCTATGGATTGAGAATCCATTATTAATAGTATATAATCCTATTAAGGTGATACACTTAAGCAAACTGAATCAAAATATTCATGGGTTTAAGGATTGATTATATATATAATATCGTGAGATGCAAGAATGAGTAATTGTTACTTTTCAAAATATCAATTACATGTGTTTCATATTTAGCTCTAGTCCATTAGCAAAACTTTAATATGATTTTTTTACTAAAATTATATTAAAAAACATATTGTTCTAGTCTTACAATTGAGGAACATAAAACCGGAGGAAGAAAGATATACTCATAAAAGCATAATTTTAAAAAGGAAAATTAGAGTCCAAGTAAGGAAAACTTTAAAATGAGTCCTGAAAACAACTTACCCAAGGCAATAGATAGAACCCAAGAAAAAGCTACCCCAAAACCAAAATCTGAAGAGACTGCCATGAAACACAAAGCTCGAACAGAAGAAAAATCATCTTATAGCGAATGAGTGTACCTCATGGATGAAGGTCATGATACTACACCGGCGAGAATAAATCTTACATAGCTCCCGACAAAGGCAAAATCTAAATTGAACGGAGCAGCTGACTAGGAAACGCCTCGATAGAACCCTTGAGGAAGAAGCCCTCGAACAAGTCATTGGAATACAGACAAGGAGTGAACCGGACCTCTGCACGGAAGAAACCGAACCCAAATGAGCACGACACCCGATCAAACCACAGAGGAAGACTAACAGACAACCTAGGGTAGCAAAACCAAAATCCTGCCTACAAATCTAACTAAAACTAACCAAGACCAAACCAAAAGCTAAACAAAATAAAACCCTAACCGGAAAGTAAACAACACGAGAAAGCAAGTCTCAATAACGGGAAAAGTAAACATCACCGAAGATGGAGGACACAACCGGAAAGATTGCCGGTGTCACTCTCTCCGAGAGAACCTCAGACCCATCTTCGCCGGAGTCTGTGTGGAGAGGGCGGACACCTTCGAAAGAGAGGATAACCTCAATCCATCGAACTCCACCAAGAATCCCGCCAGCAAGAACATCCCGTACACCATCACCGGAAAATAGAAAACACCGTCAAAGATCTCAAGCTACTCCAACCAAGGACAACGAAACTTCCCGAAACAAAAACCGCTTAAGCCCACACGATTGACTCACCGATGGCCAATAACAAAAAGGTGAACTATGGTGGTGCTGTTGGAGCCACCGACCGCCGTGCACCGGCTGAGCAGATCTGAAGAAAAAAGACTCTTGCTTTAAGAATATTGTAGCATAACCATCAAGGTGACGCTTGACCTAAAAGATCGAACAATGGAAAGGGCGATAATGCAGAGAGAAAACGATAAAGAGGAGAGAGAAAAGTCAATGAAAAAATAATGAACTTTAATATGATTAAGTTTAATTTATGTGTTTAATATATAACATGATAACTATTTAATTATTGGAGTGATAAACACATACACCTGAAAATCCTTAAAGAAGACGAATGGTTATTTGAGTTCTCAATTCTGCGGCATTACCATCCTGAAGATTTATTTTGTGTGTGTGTGGATACCATTAGAAGCACTACGTTTGGAGTGCAAAAAAAAAAAATTTAGGTTTGTTTGATTTTTGTTCCGCTGCAAACTTCAAAGTATGTTATAAAATTGATAATCTGGTTATAATTTAGAATTTGCTTGAGATCCTGTTTTATTTTGTATCATGTGTTTGCAAAATATTGTAAAACAGTTCATTTTCTTTCAGTGCTATCGAGGCTTTCTTGTCTAATTCTGAAATCAGATCTTATTTAATATATGAATTAAGGTTTAGATTTTCTTGGTATATCTTTGGTAATGGAAATGTTCATGAAAATCCAGATTTGATTTTGACATTCATAATTTTTGAAAGGTATTTTGGAAATACTCATAACATTTGAATGTCTGACTGAGATATGCTTCTTATTTGATCGAATGAATCAAGTTCTTGGTTTAGTTGGTTAACAAATAAATGATTAAATTATTTTAGTTAGATTATATCACTACAAGAAAAAGTCCATTATTAGCGCGGAAAATATGCTATTATATATGTTATATAACATTTTTACTAATGTTATGTCATCGGCAGCTATGGTATGTCCGACATAAACGATATCATTTTGTTTTTGGTGCTACGATAGGTCAGATACCATAACATATTTGTATACGGTTATTCACATTATTATAGCATGTATTTTTTTTGGTAAAAATATTACGACAATTCAAATTGGGTGTTGTGATAGTGAATACTACAACAATAGCAAATCTGTAATGTTGTACTATATTTCATTATACTTTTGTATATTGCTATGAAAAATTGTTTGATGACTAATTTTCACCGTTATCATTATAAAAGATAACGTTTTGTTGTTGTTGTAATGTATTTTACAGAATGCTATTATATTGTAGACTTGTTTTGCGTAATTCACTACATGACACAATCATAAGTCCAAAATACTCATTCATTCAACATAACCTAATATTGGTTCCAGCCATACATGAGATAAGTCCCAATCCAAAATACAGTCAAACAAGCTAAATAACAAAAGTCTCAAATCCCAAATACATTAAGCCTACCTAACAAAAGACTTAATCTAAAAGACATTAGTTATACAAAAGTTAGCTTAGTTAAGTAGTTCAAACTAACTAAGCTGGAACCAAAGTTTCTTCATTCCCTTCAACAATCAAAATGTTTCTACATATCATATTTGCAAAACAGTATCAAATGTAAAACCAAAGCACAATCAACACAATAATTACACCACTTACCCTGTGGCTTATACTTCAAAAGACCACCGATTTATCAATTGGCCATGCACTAGATGAACCTGGTACATCTTTCATATACTCTATTTCATCTGATGGCCTCTAAACTGCTGCATCATCTACCTTCACTACGTCCACCCAAACTCTAGCTGCATCAGACACTAAGCGAATAAAATGTACCTTATGTTATGGGTCCATTGAATGAACATGTCCTTCAGCAACAATATGCTTCTTCCCACCAATATCCAACAACTTGTACTTATGTTTTCCCTTGATAACTACAACACCATGTTTATGCTGCCATTTCACAAATATAAACCAATTAATATAAAAAGAAACTTAACCAGAAACAATATTAGCTTAATGATAAGTAAAACATATACCGGAGATCTTCGAATAGGAGGTTGTGAAATTAGTTTCTTGACAGGAGACTTTACACATGTGGCCGTGTTTTTCTCACCATTAGGTTTTGAAATTGTTGTTGTAGATGTTGTACACGCTATTGGAGATGTCCGAATAGGAGATTTAGAACATCCTTATGTGGATTTTTTTCCTACTGACTGAACAACTATTGACTATGTGGTGTATCCAAATACAACTTTGACTACAAGTCATGCTACAAAAGACTTGATGCAGTCATCTAGGTATGTCACATCCATTGTAGGCCTCCATATAAATGTCTCAAGCATATGTACCACATCCACAAATACTTTAACTGTCTTTCGTCTGAGAGGCAGTCCATTAACCAATGCCTTTTGGTCTTGTGTCTGCCAACGTCCCTCAACAACAACTACACCAATTGTGGACAAATCTAGTAGTTTGCATCGGCGCTATGAAGACACATTAAAATAATAACCTGTGAAGACACATTTAAACAAATTTATGTAATTGTGTATGTTAAGTACATTATAAACTTACCAATTGTGCAATGTCTTCATGTTGGAGTCCCTATTCTAGATTAATACACTTAGAGGCAGGCCATGCAAGCATATGTCCAACAGTTTTTTTAATTGTGGACATCTTATCCGCAGATCTCCAAAAAAAAGCATCTGGCATGATATAAAGTTTCAACTAATACTTTGACATCCATTGTAAATTGCTACTAAATTCTAATTTATGTTTTCATCTATGCTTTTTCAAAAATAATTTCAATATTTCTTAAATTAATAAAAAATATAACCGCGCATTGATGTAAGAGTACAAAAACTTATCAAATTAGCTTTTTGATTCCAATGTATTTATCTTTGTATAAAAAGTTGAAAAGATTTTTTTTTTTCAAGAAACGCTTTTTGAAGTTTGTTTTTTCGAGAAAGATAACGTTTTATCTGTTTTGTTTTAAAGATTGAAAATAAAAATAAATATATTTAATTAATATTTGTGTTTTAATGAGTTACATTTCATAATATTAATTTGTGAAAAGTCCAAGCCCAAATCCAGACCTATTTGAGTATTGAATTTTATATTAAAAATTAAAATTTTAGTATTTGTTTTCATCAAATTTTAGAATTTTCGTTTAAGTATGTTATAATATAATATATTTTAAAGGAAAATAATTTTTTTAAAAAATTTGTAAAGAATAAAATTTTTATTTAAAAATAAAAAAATAATTTTAAATCTAAATTTCTTGTTTTTATAATGTTTATTTGTATTTTATAAATCGTTATATTAAAATATTTATAAATTTTTAAATACATTAAAACGGAAGTTACATACTATTTCATTAAAATTTAATATAGTTAAAATATAATGTTAATTATTAAAAAATAATTAATATAAATAAATACACGTCTTTAATTTACAAATATAACAAAAAAATAATTTAAAATCTAAATTTCTTGTTTTATAATATTTATTTGTTTTTCTATAAATTATTATATTAAAATATTTATAAAATTTTTAAATACATTAAAACGGAAGTTACATACTATTTCATTAAAATTTAATATAGTTAAAATATAATATTAAATATTAAAATAATAATTAATATAAATAAATACATGTCTTTAATAGATAATCCGATATAAATATCAAATTATCATAAATAAAATCCTTATTTTTGTTTGTTAACACTAATTAAGTTTTATTTATGTTTTATCTTTATAAAACTAATATTTATCTTTTAAAATAATTTTTATTTTTTTAATAATCAAACCGCGCAACACACATGTCTCCAACTAATATATTATTAAAATTTCTAACTTATTTAATGAAATCATTATATCTATTTTATATAAAATACCTTATTAAAACTTATAACTTATTTTATAAAATTAATATATTTATTTTATACAGATTTATAACTTATTTGATTAAAGCTTGTAAATATTTTTTTAAAATAGTCAAAAATAGAGACATTTTTGTCCATTTACCATTACTGAAAGCAATTTTTTTAATATTCAAAAGGATGAGAGCATTTTTTAAATGGCATGTCTAGAAGGGTAGTTTTGCAATTACCCCTTGTTATTATTATATAGATTTATTTCCAAAATATATAATTGGAAATATTACTTTAAGAAAGACGAAAAAATATTGTGACTGGGTTTCTTCTTTGGTTATTCAACTTTTAAAATTTTTAATAAAAACTTACAGATTTATTCCCCAAAATGGGCCAATTCCTATGATAAGTGATAACACGTCACACTTCACACAAAATATTTCCAAAAATTCCAATTTATTGAATTAATTAATTTTATTAAGAAAAGAAAAGAGTCAAAAGACTATATATATTTCACTTCTTGCCTTCTTACGTGTGGTTTTTATTACAATCTCTTTGATCTTATCTTTATTTTCTCCGTCTAGGTTTCGTGTTTCGTCTCTCTAAATCTTCAATTCTCGATTGGTCAATCACTGCGATCTGTGAGTTTTTTCTGTTTTCTCTTTTTCTTTAGTTAGGGTTTTGATTAACTGCGATCATATTAGGGTTTCATATATTTTCTTAGGTTTGATCATATTACGTGTTAATTTTGTGTTCATGTGATTAAATCTTCATCTTTGATTTGGTTTCTTGATTCTTCTCTGTTTCGATTCTGGTTTACTTCTGTTTTGGTGTAATCTTCTTTGACGAACAAAAATATTGCAACTCGAACATCAAATATGTTTTAATTTTAAGTGATTTTTGTTCTTATGATTGTATGTGAATTTATACAGTCTTAAGACTACGGATTACTTGTAAATTTGTAGTATTAGCAATTGAAAATGTATTTGTTTATGTTCATTCTAATTTAATCACTTCATTAAAAGCAGAAACTTGAATGATTTTGTTTCTGATGGAGGCTTTTTTTTTCTTGTGAAGTTTATCAAAGAATCCTAAATTAAAACTCTACATATTTTCGTCTCGAGACAATATTGTTTCTGAAACGAAAATATGGAGGGGAATGCTAATCGGGAGTCTAATGAACAAGGCAGAGACTCCCTTACGAGTAATGCTAATGATTGGAGATCACAATTTGAGCCTTTTCTACGAGAAAGGGTTATTTCAAAAATGTAAGTATTTCTTTGTAAGATTGTAATATTCTTTTAGTTTATTTGATCTATGTGAATTCAATGTTCTTATTTGATTATTAACATTCATTAAAGAGAGAAAGGTTTTACATCAGTAATTAAACACTGCAATAAGTTAAACCATTACAAGATTTGTATAATTGGAGTTCTACAGGTAATCGTATAACCGTGCATCATAGGATTTGGATTGTTGATCGGTTTGTCTTTTAATATGAGATTATTAAAATTACTTGAAATAACTATTTTCACCTTGTTATGGAAGATTATCTATATACATATTTTGAGGAAGGAAATCACGTAATATTGTTTGAGGTTTTAGGGGGTTTTGGGTTATGAGGTTTTAGTTGCATTACCCTTGTGATCATTCTTCCTAAGTTTCTAGTATATTCAATGGTTTCAACTCATTTTCTTTGTTTCTTATGTTCATAAGAAGAATCTTGTTTTGAGTAACACAATTATAACTTATAATTAGATTATCTTAGCTCATAGGATTTGAATGTTCTCATAGTTAGTGTTGTTACTGATACTTGTTCTCATGAATGTGTAGAGTGGAAAAGTTGAAGATATTGTTTCCAACACATGGTGAAAATGTGATGATTCAAACCGCTTCCAAGTTTGAAGAAAAGACTTATAACATTGCCAAAGATAGGGTAACTCAAAAACACATTGCCAAAAATGCGATGATCTCAGTCTTGTAATGATGCTTACAGATTTATTCTCCTTTCTGTTCTTTTTCTTATGGTCTCAGAATGAATATGTGCGGAGATGCATGGAAAAGATGCGTATGATTGAGAAAAGATGCAATATGATGCAATCTAGTTCTTCAGTTAATGCAACCAATACTCAAGATTCAGGTGAGATTATATTAGACTTTATTGTTGATTTTGTTTTGAAACTAATAGTTTATCTTTGATGGGGTCAGTCATTAATCTAAGTTTACCTATTACCCTGTTAATTTCGGTTTAAATCGGTTTAGTATAAGCTAGGATAGTGGGGTTTTAAGTCTCGAACTATTATTGTTGAATAAATAAGTTTAAAAGTTTTATTTCGGAGAGATTTAGATCTTTAATTTTATTTTATTTCAGGAAAATTTAGATCTTTAACTTTATTATTAGAGACATATAGCACGAGATCTTACTTTACTATTGCTATATGATAGTTTTCCTGAAAGAGAACTTAATTAAACTGTGTGTGTTTAGCTTTGTTTCAAGATCATTTAAGCTAGTGAATGTTGTTAATTTAAAACAAAAGTACTTAACTCTTGTTTTCTTTTTATGTCTTTGTATGAACAGGAGCTCAAGTAGTTTTGAATCAAGGTCAATCAGTTCTCTCATCATTGCCGTACATGCACACTTCAACAAGCCAACAACAAAACCTTCAGGGAAATCTCAACTCTCTTGGCTCTTCAGTTTTGCAATCTCAGGTCCCTATATACGTTTCCATGGCTCAAAATGTAAACCCTCAAATGAGTGAAGGAGTTCAGACAAATCTTCCTCCCGGTTCTCAATTACCGATACAAGCAAGCCAACAACATCTTCCTCAGCCTCAACAGCAACCACAGAATCCAAACTACATGGTCCAGCATCAGATGAATCAACAGTTTCTTAAAGAAAAATTTCGTCATGGGAATTTGAGACCTCCGCATATGCAGCAACAAGCTCAGCCGCAACCACAGCAGCATCAAGCTCAGCCGCAACCACAACAGCATCTGCAAAGTTTGTTGAAACATCCTATTCATCAGTCCTCCCCTCAATCCTCCGTTTTTTCAAGTTTACCATCATCAGGCCAACAAAACTCTCACTTGCTGCCAAGACATCAGTATCCGACACAGCGGGTCCATTCTAGTCATCAACAACAGATGGTTCTGCCATCCCAGGATAGAAGGAATGTTCCAAGCACGCAGCAGAATCATCTAACATCACGACAAAACTTTGGAGAGCAACAAGGAGCTTTTAGGCCTAGTTATCAAGAAATGGCACCACAGAATAACCTCCAAACAATGCACCAGCAACACTTTAATAATACTGAAGCCTTGCCCTCACAGCAGCAGCAAATGATGCCCGGAAGTCAATCTGGTAACTTTAATGCGCTTGGATCAAGTTTGTTAGGCACTCAAGGCCAAGAAGTGAGACAGCCTCAGAATAGAAGATTACAACAAGATTTGGGCTCTGTTCAGAATGATACTCAAAGGTTTCAAGCATCAACTTCTTTGCAACAAACCCAATACATAACAGACCAACAGAATCATCCATACCAATTACTCAAAGCGCCTTTAGCAAATGCATCTAGTATGTTTCCTTTCATACTAACTTGGGCACATAATGTTTTTCATTCTCTATGATTTTAGTTCTAACAATGCTTTATGGTAATGATATTCTTTGTAGCATCTCAAGATTTTACAGGCAAGACGGTAAATGGCAGTGGTGGGAACTGGCAGGAGGAGACATATCAGAGGGTATCATCGCTCGCCTTGTTCTTAAACATATTAAATTCATTGAATATAATCTATTAATGGCTCAAACTTCTCGTCATTTTCTTGTTTTGTTGATTTAATATGTCCTGCAGATAAAAGCTCTGAAAGAAAAGTATTATTTAATTCTGAGTAAAATGGTTCAAAAACTTGAGGAAAAATTGCGACAGGTACTTCAGTTATAACTAAATTGTTTCCCTTCTAGGACAAGAGTTTTATCTAATATGTCTTGTACTTTGTTTTCAGGCTGAATCTCTTCCACCGCAAAATATGCAATCTGGGTTGAATGAAAAGATAAGGGGAATGAAATCGCTGATTGAAAAAGTTCTTGTTTACTTAAACGTCCATAGAAGCAATATATCAGAGAATCACAGGGATGTGTTTAGTATGTATGAGGAAAACATATTGAAATTAACCAAGAATCACGCCGGGTTTCAAAAGCCAATGCAGCAGCAACAAGGACAGTTTCCTTCTTCTCAGACCCATCAAACAGCATTACAATCCCAAGTTCCTCAAGTAAATGTGTCGCAGTCTCTTGAAAAGGATCAAATGAGTTCATGGCTGACACCGAGTGACCAAAACGGGGCCTTGAATTCAGTATCAAGACTTATGACATCACAAACATCAGTGCCTCATTCGTTTCAGACAAAGCCTAAGTTAGAACCAAGATATGAGAACAACACTCTGGCCTCCTCAAGAAATGTTGGGCTACCTTCTAGTAAACAGAATCCTTCAAGTAATCTGCAAGTACACTCGAATATCAATCCGGTTCAGTCTAGTATGTTGCAGCAGAAGCAGAAACAATTTCAATATCGCCAGATGCAGCAACCGCTATTGCATAGCAAGCAACAGCAACAACAGTCACAACAAGCAAATCAGCAGCTTCAAATGCTGACTTCGCAACAAGGGGTCAACAATTCATCTAATCAGTGTCAGCCTTTAAAAGCAGTGGCTTCTCGACCAGCTTCATCTCTTCAGTTGGTGGACCAGAAGATTCTTCCTGAAAGAGTTAACAAAAATGCAACCCCATCACAGTCTAATGGCTCTCCTTTTGTTGGCCCATCTCATATGACTTCCTTAAAGCCCTCTTCAATTCCTGGAGATCCTGAAAAGCTAATATCTGATGAATCTCCAGTTTTGCATTCTCATCCCCCTTCTAGATTTGGTGTTGAGATCAAGCCAATCTTAGATTCTTCTGTTAAACCTAGCACACAGGAACAACCTCCCGTCTCTCTTCCTCCCGAGCCAATCGCAGAGCAGCCTATTGATCGTCTAATAAAAGCTGTGAGTCAAGAAATTCTCAAACTCTTATAGTTTCCTCAAGTTTAGTTATTAATTTTCTCCAATTTTTCTGATCCAACTTTTCATGTGTGTGTGGCTTTCTAGGTTCAATCATCATCACCAAAATCCTTGGCAGAATCAGTCAGCGAGATCAGATCGGTGATCAGTATGGTTGACGGATTACCAGGATCGTGCCAACACGTTGGAGGATCTAGAGGTCGTGTAAGAGAGGATTTGAGTGGGGGGACAAATTTCCGTTTTCAATCAAGAAACTTACTGACAGATAAAGAAACAAGTCTCAATAAGAGAATGAAGCGCTCATTCAATGCTCTGCCTTTAGAAATTGCATCACAAATCGAAAGCTGTAATCAGCTGGAATATGAAGTTGATTACACAGCATCTTCTGTCTCGAAAGTTAAGATTGAGGTAAAAATCTGCAGTCTTTAAAGTCCTCTGTTTTATCGAACCGTGAATGCATTGAAATAAGGCAACATTTTCAATTTTGCAGTCTGGTTGTGTCCTCAAGGAAGAAATCAAAGAAATTAACAGGAAACTTTTAGAGACGGTGTTGGAGATATGCGAAGAAGATGTTTATCCAAGTGAAGTTAACTCAGGAACAATCGTTATGTGTTCTTTTGCCCCTGTGGCTCTTTGTGCCACATTCAAAGCTCATTACAACTCAGGACAAATCGTAAGTCTCTTGAAAACTTTGTTTTACTAATTTCTGCTTCTTATTTCCTATATTTGTTCAGATATTTATGTCTTAAGATGTTTGATGCAGTCGCAGATTCTACCATTACGCATACTAGTTCCTGCAAATTATCCATATAGTTCGCCGACACTTCTCGAGGAAATCTCCTTTGATGCTAAGTATGAAACTTTCTTAGAAATTTAATTATAATGGGAAGTAAACATATTATGATCTTATGAGTTTACATCTTGTGTTTCAGCACAGACAATTATAAAGATCTATCTGCGAGAACAAGATCAAGATTCAGTTTGTCTCTAAAGGAACTTTCAGAGCCTGTATCTCTAAAACAAATTGCGCAAGCTTGGAATGATTGTGCCAGAGCAACAATGATTGAGTACGCAACAAGGCATGGTGGAGGGACTTTCAGTTCCAAGTACGGTGCTTGGGAGACTGTTCTTGGAGCTTTATAAGCCCTAAATTTATCAGGTGGAATTTGAGCAAAACTTATTAGCATAAAACCTTTTGGCGCAAGTTAGGTTTTCTTCTTTGCCTTGTGATAGAAGTAAAGTGTGGCTCATGTCTTGTTGTGTATATATTTTTCCAAATACATTATTCTTAAACCAAATATAATGATAAAAGGAAAAATATTTATTAGCCAGATAATGTTTTATTTTATAAAACGAATTGATGTTATGACATGAAGGGACTTCATAATGAAAGATCTAGCTCACCTCTAAATCATTTAATCGACATTTATAAATTGTTATATTTACTGTTGATTAATCGATATCTTTTTGGATTGATTATTGATCAGCATGTAGAAAATTCAGTTTTTTTTTTCTGACTTTTCAGTGTCTCGAACTAATATGGTAATCTTGATGACATTTATTAACTTTTTTTCAATTGTCTCCATCTAGAACTTTTTCAACCACAATACGAGGTAAAAATTTTGGTCAATAATCTGACCCCAAATTTTTCATTTATTTATTTATTTTTGTTTTCGTTGTTGACGTACTGCACAAAATACAACTTCTGCCCATTTTTACGATGATCTATATCAATTTGTCAAACATCTGCTTCTATTAATATAAAGATCCGGAATTACAATAGCATATGCAGAAACAAACGATAAGAAGCTTAAGAAAATACAACTTAAAACATCAACAATATACATCCAAATGGAGAAACTTGAATGCGTTTGAGTTCTTGGATATATGTCGGACTTGCATTCTCGAATCCAGAAAAGATCTTGAATTAATCCTAGTTCATTCGCCACATGAGCTTGTTAAACAACAAAAAGAACTACTTGACTCGATGATCTTGAGCTTTGATAAATCTTCTCTAAAGCATAATAACGTTGGATCAAACTTCTCTCCCGAGGAGAGAATAAGCTTAGGTCTAACAACTTCCCAGCTGGAAGAAACCTAGCTAAGAATCTCTTCTTAATGAAGGATGTTCTAGACTTAATCCCTCCAAAAATGCTATCAAACAATATAAGCCCATGAATAAAGTCATGTTCTCAAAGGCCCAATCCATTAGCTTAAATAAAGAGACAACTTTATAAAACCTTGATTTAAACCTAGCCCAAAGTTGGCATTATGTAGTTTTACGTTATGGTTTCATTTATGTTGACTTGGTTTGGGTTTTAGGTTCTCTTTGTTGTTTATATTCCTTTTCAGTAGTTTTTCGTTCTTTATTACTTGTCCTTGCTTTGTTTTCCGAATCTTGTGTTCAGAAGATCGTAGACTTGATTTGGCTTTTATTAACTCTGCTACGACCTATTGGTTCTACATGATGACTCTTTTTCATATATATACATATATATAAGATGTCTCTTGGTTTTTGATGCAGCGGATTCTCGAACCAGGGTTTTGAGTGGCGGCGACGTTGGGTGTTAATGCATCAAAATTTGAGACTCTAGGGTTTGTTGATGATGACGGCAGCGATTTAGGTTTTATGACGACGGCGGCGGTGACGAGCTAGGTTTTGATGGTGGCGCGGCGGCGATGGATAGATAGATCTAAAGGTGAATTGAATCAAGTCTTAGATCTCTGCATGCAACATAACTCAAAGTTCACATTGGAAGGCTTCCTAGAAGCGGCGGTGAACCAGCGACGACAGGTAGTGCTCCTTGACGTTGAGATTTTCTTTCAAGATGGCTAGGCTTTTGATGTACTCCCTCTAGGGTTTTGTGTGTAACTCTCACAAGAAATTTTAAGCAACTTTTTTCTTTCAACTCTCTGATTTGATTGAAAGTAAGAGATTACATATTTATAGGCGTCTCCATGAAGACTGTGGAAACCCTAAACCTAATGGGCTATGAACATGTTAATTCCCTAATCAAAACCACTAAAACAAATAAGCAATACTAATGAATCTAACTTAACTTAACAAATTAAAACAAAAGAATGAGCCTAAACATATAGACCCTATTAAATAATTAAAATAAATAGATAAAAAGTCCATAAGAGCTAGATCTGCTTGAATCATGGCTAGCTTGGTGCCATGCTACACCAGTTTCAGTAATACCTAACTAGGATTTGTTTTCCTTGTGCTTTGGTTATGCTCCTTTGCTTGTTCTTCCTTGTAGTTCTTCTCCTATAAAGTTTTGATGAGACTTCTTCTAAACATAGACCTTATGTAGTTTTTTGTTATGGTTTCATGTATGTCGAGTTCGTTTGGGTTTTAGGTTTTCTTTGATGTTGTGAGTTTGTTGTTTATATTCTTTTTTAGTAATCTTTCGTTCTCTGTTACTTATCTTTGTTTTGATTTTCTCATTTAGTGTTTCGAAAATCGTAGACTTGATTTGACTTCTATTTACTCTGCTACCACCTATTTATGTCTTTTCTTACAGTGTCATTTATATAGTTTTAGTTTTCATATTCTCGTCCTCTAATATGTTACTCTTTGTTTTACATGACTACATTTTTATTTTCATATTTATAGGTTGTCTATTGGTTATACTAATTCCTAACAAGGATTTATTTTCTTTGTTCTTTGGTTTAATTCGGTTCGGTATCGAAGACTATCCAAGGTGATGAGAACGGACGATTGTGGGCCACTTTCAATAAAGTTTATTGAGATGCACTCCTATAGTGTGCTATTTAGTGGATTTGTTCCATTTCAGATTTAGTGGTTGATAATTTTAAGATGCAATATGCCATTGATGTTTATAAAGATTTTGGTGGCAAGATCTTAGTGTGTATGAAATGTTTTAGTTGAGTTGTATACATTATTGTCATGATTATATATTTTTATGTTTATGCTTGAGAATAATATGTTGTTTCTGTTGATTACAATCCATCATTCTAAACACTTTTCTTTTAGGTTATGCCTTTGTTGTTTTTTTTTTTTGGGTGGAAGAACAGGTGAAAAATTACCCGATATTATTAACTAAAATATAGACTACAAAACACTAATACTACGAGAAGATGTAGTACCAGCCAAATCGTGCAACCAAAGCAAATTAACATCATTCAGAATGGACTCAAACAAATGAAAACCTAAAGGCAATAAGTAAGTATAATTAGCTAGACCATCGACTAACTTATTAGCTTCTCTGTCGACATGTGAAATTCGGACAACCCAATCCTTTGATAAAAAGTCGTAGCACAAGCGTACTAGGAAGGAAAGTGGATGAGAATCCCCAATTCCTTTGATGAGAATGCCAACAATAATCTCTGAATCAACCTCAACCTCCAAACGAGTAATACCAAGATCCCAAGCAATATACAAACCATAGTAGACACCCTATAGCTCGGCCAAAGGAGCACTAAAAATGCCAATATTAAGCCCAAAACCCTGACACCATTCCCCCTCACTATTACGGATCACACCTCCCGTAGTAGCAAAACCTGGGTTACCTCTTGATGCACTGTCCGAGTTCAGCTTAAACCAATTTTCTAGAGGTCGAATCCAAACAATCATCTTGTCAACCCGTAACCGTGAAGATCTCTCAAGTTTATCCGATATATGTGCTTGATGAACTTCTAGTGCCCAATCCTTAATAAATTTGGTGCGATCTTTGCATAATCTATTTTCTCCAAAAACATTCCCATATCAAAGAGAAGATGCAAAGAGAGTAAACCATGCACAATTCCACACAAGTGAATTATCCCCCAAATTAGTGAATAACCACTCAAGTAGAGATTGTTCAAAGAACAAAGTACGTTTACCTCGTGGAACCAGTCGGATCCAAATACCGGTCATTGCATGACAGTCTTTGAGAATATGAATAATGGATTCATTAGCTCCTTTACAAATAGTATAAACTGCAGAGACACTAAGATGTCGCCGATACCTCTCTTCATTAGTCATCACCATATGTCGAGAGCAATGCCACAGAACAATTCAAACTCGCTCAGGCACAACAACAATCCACACTCACACGAAAAACTAATCAAGTTATTGTCGTGGAAATCTATCAATCGTCAAAAATTTATAAGCCGAGCTCAATGTGAAGATTCCGTCAGCACTAAAACGCCACGAGACACGATCTTCAGCCCCTGTGATCGTATCTAAAACCATGGCCGTGAGATGGAGTTGCGTGCGAGGTGATATAAACGGAATAATTTGATCCATTTTCCAGCCAGAATCATGTCGCCATAGATCTTACACGTAAGTCTAATAGAGAAACTGGAAGTTCTTGGGTTAGATGATCATACAGAGGACCAACAGAGCACCACATATCAGTCCATAATCGTGTAGAAATCCCATTACCAAGAACCCATCGGAGCCCCGGTTTAAGAACATCACGGAGTTCCAGTCCAATGCTACGCTATGGCTGAGATAAATTACCTCTAAGCTGTAACCAAGAAGTGTCACGAATATCACCCATCTTGTACTTAGACCGCAATAAACGAGCCAAAAGGCTTGTGTGATCATGCAAGAGACGCCACCCAACTTTTGCAAGCATAGCTTTATTCATCTGTGTGGAAGATTTAATCCCCAAATCTCCCTCAAATTTAGGAGAGCATACCTTCGTCCAAGACAAAAGATGTTGTTTCTTCTTGTCTATGGTACTTCCCCATAAGAATGCACGAGACAGTTTGTCAATCATTAGCAGCGTGGCACTTGGTAATAAGATACTACTCATTGAATGAATAGGTATTGACTGGATAACAGACTTTGGGAGAGTTAATCTCCCAACAAAACTCAAATATTTACTCTTCAAACCTGAGAGTTTAGAGGCTAAAGAATCCACAGTGTCTCGAAAGGTATCTTTATTCAATATATTATGAAGAACCGGAACCCCAAGATACTTTCCCAAATCACGTGTCGTTTTGATCCCACTCACTGCACAAATTTTTGACACAAGATCATACCGTACATTACTGGAGAATAATATTTTTGATTTTTCCATATTTATTTTCTGACCCGAGGCTGAGCAAAAAGTCTCTAAGACTGAACGAATCACCTGAATTTGAGCAACATAAGCTTCGTCAAAGAGTATTAGATCATTGGCAAAACAAACATGTGAAAGCTTTGGTCCTCCTCTCGACAAAGAGATCGGTTTCTACTTCTTATCTGTGATGGCTGCATTAATTAAATGACAGAGGCGTTCCGTACACATGACAAACAAATAAGGAGGAAGAGGATCCCCTGTCGTAAGCCGCAATGCAATTGGAAAGACTCGGTTCTCTCTCCATTTATCAACAAACTCATAGCAGGTCCCTAAACAGTCCTCATGATCCATCGAACCCATTTATCTGGAAGAGAAGAGGCATAAAGCGTATCTTTCAAGAAATCCCACCGTATTCGATCATATGCCTTTTCCATATCAAGTTTAAGAAGCATCCAACCACGCTTACCCTTCTTCTTCTTCATTGAATGTACTGCTTCTTGAACCACCAAAATATGATCTGACCTCAATCTTCTCGGTATAAAACTTGATTGAACAGAACCCACAAGATTAGAAATGACATTCTTCAGTCGTAAAACCATAACTTTAGTAATAGTTTTGAATACGATATTACACAAATCAATGGGTCGGAATAGCGTAATTTTTTCCGGTTTGCCCACCTTAGGAATGAGAACAACTAAGGCATCATTAGTTCCTTGGGGAAAATCACCAATACCGAGAAAATCAAGGGCAAATTTAACCACCGAACTGCTAACAATATCCTAGCAGTGTTGATAGAACACAAGCTGAAATCCATCAGGTCCCAGAGCTTTGAATTTGCCCATAGATCATATTGCAAGCTCTACCTCCAGAGCAGTGAAAGGCTTTAGTAACTCTCGAACCTCTTCGGACCGTAGCGGAGAGAAGCCATCACATGAGAGTACCGTAGTGTCATGCAAAACATCATCAAGAGAATACAACCGGCGATAATAGTCTATGACCAAATTTTCAGTCTCTTTAGAATCCGAAATCCAACAACCAGATTAGTCTTGTAACATCTCAATACGATTGCGCTTCCTATGAATGATGGTTGAAGTGTGAAAGCAGGGGGTATTGCGATCTCCTTGCGAAATCCATTTTTCATGGGACTTTTGAAACCATAAGGTTTTCTCTTGTTCTAAAACCTCATCAAACTGCTTAAGAAGAGCTTATTCTGTCTGTAATAAATCATATGTAGGTTTTAAATCCAGTCTCTCTTTAGTGGCTTTTAGATCATTAAGAATTCTTTCCTTTCGCCTTTGAACATTTCCAAAAACTTCAATATTCCATTTTTTAAAGCTCCTTTAAGCTGATTCAAAGCTTTAGGAGTCGAGATATCTCTGTCCCATGAATTTCGTAACAAAGCTTGGAAGCTTTCATGTTGAAGCCATGCTGCTTCTAATCGAAACGGTCTACGCCTCGGATCCCTAACCACATATGAACTGAATTGAACATACAAAGGAGCATGATCAAAGGATAGAAAAGGTAAGTGAGTAACATAAGCATCTTTCCATTTGAGTCGAGCATGAGGACAACATAAAACTCGGTCAAGACGCTTAGCTACAAAATTGCTATCAAGTGTTCCTCTCTTCCTTACTTCCCCTAAACCAAGATCAATTAAAGACAACTCATTTATCCAGTTCCCAAATCCAATAGAATCCGCAGAGAGTTGTCCATTGCCTCCGCATCTTTCATCCAACCGTAGAATTGTGTTGAAATTACCTTCCACAAAAACTGGTTCAATTATAATAGAGATGATATCATATCAGTAAGTCGCTCCCC
>WJSH01002624.1:2006-22665 GCA_009757365.2 Lepidium campestre
TTTGTGCTAGATTTGCAACGGTTATGTTGCGAGAGATTTGCGGTCGCGATTTGCGACGAAATTACAATAGACAATTTGTAAGGGAGTTGCAGCGGCATTTTTGCGAGCCATTTGCGATAAATATTTGCGAGCGGTAGTTTTATCAATAATGCGTCGCAAATTTGTGAGGGATTTGTAGCTGTTTTTTTTCATCGCAAAATTTGCGGTGGTTTTTTCCGTCGCAGATGACGTGTTTTCTTGTAGTGAGTCAGTCGTTTAATAGGTGAAAGTCTTTGCAAATTCCCTATGAAAATAGAGCTGTTTTGGGAAAACTTATGATGACATGGCGACGTTAGAAGATATTTAAACAAAATAGAAAAGAACGCTGACTTGGCAGCAGAATAAGCAGAATAAAGAGTTTCAAAGTTGTTGATGTGGCTATCCTAAGAGACCCCAAATTGATACTCTTATTAGTAAGAACAAAATACAGTTGACTAAACGATCACAACTCTTCAGGCATGTGCATATATAGTTTTTACTTAAGAATAAAAGAGAAAATACATAACCAATACAAAACTCTTGATGAAGATATAAAATGTAAACATTCTTTGTGAAACAAAAGTTAAGCGAACATAGTACGTAAATCAAATGAGAAGCAAAACCAAAGGATTTAACTTATACTATTTGATAGAACCATAGGACTCTCTACATGATCGAAATAGAGTTGGATACAAGATCTTTCTCCAATTCCTTCAATCACAACTTTTTTGGAAGTTTTTTCCTTGAGATCATAACTGATATAAATGTAGGGATAATAGGAATAGCAACTGAGCGGTGCAAATACAAGCTGGTTGGTGCTAAGTGTGTACCCTTTGATGCATGTATTGTGTTTTTGACGCTTTCTAACTCTTGTTTTCAATAATTTTTCGAGTCTTTTGTAATCTTTTTAGTGTCTTTTCAGGTTGAAACAAGGTAGGATTAGATTTAGGCGCTCTATGCACGAAATTGGATCAAAAGAGCGGAAAATTGAGATTCTGAAGGCAAAGACCGACCGATCCCAAATTTAGGACTGATCGGTCCACTCATGCGAAGCCGTTTTGAAGAAAATACTAAACCGATTGTTCCCATCTTTAGGATTGATCGATCCAATATCGTGAAGATCTGCGAAAGCTCGGAAGACCGATTGATCCACCTGGGATCGATCAGTCCACAATCGTAAAGCATTTGCTTGACATCAAGGGACCGATCGGTCCACTACTAGACCGATCGGTCTGAGACCGGTTCACATGAAATTTCTGCTTCAATTTACCTAATCCGACTGGTTTCGTTTTAAGTTGTACAAGAACTCGTTTTTAGACTATTAGAACTAGGGTTTTGGCTCTTTTTGAGACATGCTTACACAATCATTTCTCAGCCACTTTTGTTTTCTCTAGAGCTTCAATCAAGAGAGATTTTTCATTGTACTTCTACCATTTGGAGAAGATTTCTAAACTCTATTCTATTTTAATTCAATATTTCATTATGTTCACCTATTCCTTCTTGTTTGTTCATGAGTAATTCCTAAATCAAGTTTAGGGTTTTCTAGGGATTTTGGGGAATCAATGAATTAGGGCTAAATATGGTGTATATCCTTGGTGTTCTTCATCTATAGTTATTCTTAATGCTTAGGTTAGTCTGATCATCTAGCTTATGTTGATAGGTTGTTTAACTCACCAAAAGTGCTTGTTAGATACCTGAAAGAACATAGATGAGCAATTTGTCCTTAGCCAACGAAAGCTAATGTTAAGGCAAATTGTGAACTTATCAGACTTGTTTGTTAATGTGTGTTTAGAAATCTAGATTCAAACGACAGTTTATAATTCTAGGTTGCTAGAGATAGTAGTCGATTCCACAACAGTGGATTTGCTATACATTTGTGTTATGTGTTTGAGAATTGAATTTGTGCCTTGGATAGTGTCCTGATTTAGATCCATGATCTCTTGATGAATTCCCTGAACTTGATGTTTTTAATTATCGAATTTATATCGTTTCATTGCTTGATTTATAATTTAATTGCAATCACCATAACTATTTCGTTTTGTCTTAGCTTAAGTTTGAGTTAGAGATTGATAGTGTAACTACTTGGTCTTCGTGGATTCGATCCCTAAAATACTACTTCGTTTTGTTGTGCACGTGCAGTAGGATAATTAGGTTAAAACTATGTGTTATCAAGTTTTTGGCGCCGTTGTCGGGACCAATTGCGTTACATTTTGATCTACGATCGAATTTTAGTTTAAGACTTCTTTTACTTACTTTTTATTTGATTTTTTTTCTGTGATTCAGGTTTATGACTAGAAGAAATCAAGGCTATGAAGATCTCTTGATAGTTGGCAACACAGAACTTGCAAGAATAAAGAGAGAGAACTGAAGAGTGAGAGCAAATATTGTCGCGATGGACATTCCTCATTTTGAAGAAAATCCAGCGAACAATGGTGATCAGCAGGATCACCTTCCAGACGTTCACCAAGATGCTGATGCAGTAGAGTTGTTGAGACTGCAGCAACTGCAACAACATCGTCAACAACACTAGCAGAATGGGCAAGAACAGACAGAATCAACATCATCAGAAAGACCCACCAAGGCGTCGTGCCATTGGAGACATGGACACGCCTCACCAGTTCTATCAGAATAGAGCTGCTATTCGTCCACCTGCTGTATAGAGGCAAAACAACGAGATGAAGCCTCGGTTGATTGTTTTGATTAAGCAATATGTGTTCCATGGATTGCTAGCTGATAATATGATAGACCATATTGAGAATTATGAGGAGCTTTGCAGAACCACCAGCTCAAATGGAATTCCCGCAGATTATATCAAGTGCAAGCTATTCCACTTCTCTTTGGCTGACAAAGCTCATCGATGACTGAAGTCTCTTCAAGCAGCATCACTGACATCATGAGACATGATTAGAGCTGCGTTTCTAGATCACTTCTACACCTAGTCAAAGACTGATGCGCTGAGGAACAAGATTACTACTTTTCAACAATGAACTAGTGAGTCTTTCTGTGAGGCACGGGAAAGACTTAGAGAATTCATTTGATTGTGTTGATATTATTTATTTACTCAACATTTCATGGGAAGCTTCTGAAGGTAAATGAGAATAGGAGGATCGCTTGTATATATATCATGTCCATCCAAATAAATTCCTAAATTTGAATAAGATTACAATTAAACTTTGAGCATTAGACAAATATAAAAAATTAGTTAAAACACAAAGAGACCAGAAACGTTGTCTCTAGAGATTCAATTTTGCAATGAAACCTTTCACATAAGAGATATAAAAAAAAAAAGTAATAAAGTGAAACATTGTTATATCATTGCTTCAACGAGTCATAATCATAAGGATTAAGCTTACAATTAAGAAAATTTCAATTACATATGATGCAACAGTTTGCAAATCTCGTTAGGAGAAATCAAATTCGAAGTCATGTCCTTGTTTTGATCGTACGTTTCCTTAATCTCCAATTTGATGATCCAAACCCGTCTCTATTTCATTCGTCAAGCTTTTCTTGGCAGAATTTGACACAAAAGATGTAAGACACTAATTGACTTACGTCTTTGTGGGAAAAGTAGATAGGCTGAAGAAGATTGTGAGTCTTGTGTCAAAGACTGCAAAGAAGATCTTGATGAACCAATCAGAGATGAGTAGGCCTGAGAAAAATATCCAAATCCGAAGTTCCGAACCGAACCTGACCCGAAAAAATGAAACCGAACTCGAATCCGAACCTATAAAATACCCGAACGGATGCTAAACTCTTATATCCGAAGAACCGAACCCAAACCGAACCGATACCCGAATGGATACTCGAAAATACCCAAAATACAATTACATACCTATAATATTAACTATATTTAAAATCAATATAATTAATTTATCCAAAATTACAATTATAAATATGAATATATCAGTTGTTTTTAGATCAAAATAATTAAAATATTCAAAATAACCAACCGAACCCGAATGGTATCAAAATGAACTCAAATGGTACCGAACCGAACCTGACCCGAACCTATAAAATACCCGCACGGGTGCTATACCCCTATACCCCTATACCCCTATACCGAAATACCCAAAAACCCAAAAAACCTGAACCGAGTCTGAACATTGAGAGAGAAAGGTTAGTTTTTTTGTGAAACTTAGTACGTAAGAGACATGATAGTTTCTGATGTAACTTCATACTCAAGTTGTTAAACTTATAGAAGAAAGTGTTCCGGAGAGAGTGATCCGGAGAAGTGTGGGCTGCAAGTTATGATGAGAAGAGTGGGCTGCAAGATATGAAACCTTTGTCTCATAAATCACCAAAGACGTTTCTAAACTGCTTTGTGAGTCAAATATATCCGTTGGAGAAGAAACAAGTCACATGTGTTGCATTGGAGACACAAATCATTCTGTTAGGACAAGTCACTATCCGTTTTGGGATCCGCGGCTCGTTAACCAAAGAGATCTTTCCTCTTTGGGATTCATTGCTTTGTTTGTATAGTTCACATATTTGTAAAGCCCTAGTTTAAGCTTTGTCTATATATAGACCTCATGTAACTTCTTTAATAAAATAAGAAAAGAGACAATCTCTTCTTCTATTCTCTTTACTCTCAGTTCTCAATTCTCTCTACAATCTCAAACTCTCGTTCTTCATTCTCTTCTTTAATCTCTCATAATCTCATCAAGTTAAGATGGTATCAGAGCAATAAGTCTCTTGAGAACCTTGTTTCCGCTGAAATCTCTTCTTCGTCCACCATTGTTCTTTGTCCTTAAAGTTTTTCTTTTAATCGTTGGGTAAAAGAGTGTTTTGGTTTATGATGGATAATTCCAAGAATTTTTCAGTTCATGTTACCCTCAAGGGTGTGAACTACTTGCTTTGGTCTAGAACTGTGAAGACCGTGTTGAGTGGCTGTGGACTTGGGGCTCATGTTGAGGGCGAAGCTCCAAAGAAGGCGGTCCGATATGTTGGTAAGGAAAAAGATGGTGAAGCAAGTGTGATGGTGGCAACAGATGAGGAAAAAGCCAAATGGTACCAAGATGACGAAATGGCTCTTGCCATCATTCAAAGCTCACTAGATCCGGCCATTCATGAAGCCTACTCTTATTGCGAGAGTGCCAAGGACTTGTGGGAAACTCTCAAGAAAGTGTATAGGAATCTCTCAAATCTTAGCCGTGTGTATGAAGTAAAGAAGGCCATCAATGACCTAAGCCAAGAAGATATGGAGTTTACTTAATGGTTTGGGAAGTATAGATCTCTTTGCGCCAAACTTGAAATGCTAAGGCCTCCAATGGTGGATTCGGCGGTGTTAGGTGAACAGCTCGAACAAGACAAGGTCTTTTGGCATCATGTTGAATCTCAATCCAACATATGGTGATCTCATTCGTCATCTCTTGAGGCAAGACAAACTCCCAAGCCTTGAAGAAGTTTGCGGATTCATACAAAGAGAACAAGGATCCCGGAGCCTTCTTGGTGGAAAGGGGGAGCTTACTATAGCTAACAAAGCCGCATATCAACATGAGGAAAAGAAGATTTGGATCTGTGACCATTGCAAGAAGAAAGGCCACTCCAAAGACCATTGTTGGATTCTTCATCCTCACCTCAAATAAAACAAGCCATGGGACAAGCTGCGAGCCAACATTGCAAGCGAGGACTCTACAGCCCAAGCAAGTGGTTCAACCCCATCTCAACCAGTTGAAGGTTGCTATGGTGGCGACACATGGTAACTTTGTAAGGAGGTCGGATCTTGAAGAACTCATTAAGTCCATCAAGGCCTTAAAGGAGTCCGGTAACTCTTCCTATGTCTCCAAAATTGATAAACCATTGGTGATAGATTCCGGAGCAACTCATCACATGATTAGTAATGCTAAGTTGCTTGATAATTTGAAACCGGCTTTAGGTAATGTTAGTATTGCAAATGGAAAGAAAGTTCTCATTAAGAGTATAGGAGAGCTAAAGTTATTTGATAAGGAATCTAAAGCGTTTTACATGCTAACTTTTACATCAAACTTGTTAAGTGTTTATAAGACCGTTTGTGACCTCTATCAAGATCACTCAGATCCCAAAGTCATTGGGATTCTTCCTTCTCTTGTGCGGCTAGGTTTAATATCATACCAACATTTGTATTTTGCCTATATAAAGGCTTATTTCTCTTTGTAAACATAAACTTAATGAAATCTTTTATCTCTCTCAATCACTCTCTCGGTTCTCATAGTTTCTCTTCATACTTCCGCATGAAACTCTCGAACCCTCATGGTATCAAAGCATAAGATCTCTGTCTTGCTCCATTCTCTTCACTAATATTCTCTCATTCCTCTTCTCTTTCTCTTCTTCGGTTTATTCTCTCGTTTACTCCATCTCTCTCTCTTTACCTTGATAAAGTTTGTGCCCGAATCCAAAAGGAGAAAGGAAGCCTTGGTCTCTTTGGTGGAATAGGTGAACTCGTCACGGCAAGTAAAGGAGTTTACAAACCCATGGATAGGAAGCACTTGATGTGTGACCATTGCAAAAAGAAGGGACATGTGAAAGACAAATGTTGGATTCTTCACCCCCATCTCAAGCCGAGCAAGTTCAAAGATGTTCGTGCCAATACCGTCAAGGGAGAAGGAGAGCCGAGTCAAGCCGAGCCAATGAGCAACGGACCTAGACCCATGGATGTGGACGCTGGACTAGCTCATGTGGCAATGATTCAAGACATGGAAAGGCGCTTCAACCCTGATTCTTTCATCAAGTCCCATACCCATCTTAAAGAGTCCGGTAATACTTTTCACACTTTCAATAACACAAAACCCCTTTTTGTGGACTCATGGGCATCTCACAATATGATTTACGATCCGAGTCTTATACACAACATCAAACCGGCCATTGGTAATGTCATGATTGCAAATGGTCATAGTGTTCATATAAAGGGAATTGGGGACTTAACTCTCTTTAACAAGAGAAGTAAAGCGTTCTACTTACCTAAATTCACATCTAATTTACTTTTCGTTTATAACACTACTAATGATGTGAAATTTCAGGATATTGAGACCGGATTTATCCTTAGAAAGGGTGTGACTCAAGGAGGACTTTATGTGCTTGAAGACACAAAGAATTCTTTGAATCTATCCAATGCTTTTAATTTCGTAGTTGCTAATAATGAAAGTGCCATTTGGCATGTTAGATTAGGTCACCTTCATAGTAGAGCGTTTGAATTGATGTTACCAAGTTGTTCCTTTGATAATGTTGAATGTGAGGCGTGTATTCTTGGCAAACATTGCAAGTTGGTGTTTACCAAATCTTCTACTACCTATGAAAAATGATTTGAGTTAGTTCATTCGGATGTTTGATCATCACCTTGCTTATTTAGAGATGACCAAAAGTATTTTGTCACATTTATAGATGAAAAAGCAAAGTTCACTTGGCTAACCCTTTTACCATCCAAAGATCGTGTTTATGAAGCTTTTGTTAACTTTCACACATATGTAACTAATCATTCTCATTATAATGTCAAAAGCTTGCGATCGGATAATGGTGGGAAATACACAAGCCAAACGTTTAAACAATATCTAGCAAAACATAGAATTGAGCACCAAACAAGTTGCCCCTACACACCTCAACAAAATGGTGTGACGGAGAGAGAGAACCGACATCTAATGGAGGTGGCTAGGTCAATAATGTTTCATACAAACGTTCCTAAACATTTTTGGAGTGATGCTGTAATGACAGCTTGTTACTTGATCAACCGAACTCCAACAAAAGTTCTTAAGGACAAGTCTCCATTTGAGGTACTCAACAACTCAAAACCAACCTTTAATCACTTACGGGTTTTTGGATGTGTATGCTTTGTATTAGTGTCCGGAGACTTGAGGAACAAGCTAGATGAGAAGAGTACAAGATGTATGTTCATCGGATACTCCACAACCCAAAAAGGGTACAAATGTTACAATCCGGTGACAAGAAGGGTCATGATCTCAAGAGATGTGAAATTCATCAAAAGCAAAGAGTATCATGATGTGAAGAATTGGAATAAATTAAAAGACTTGGCCAATACTCCATTGGATAGAGCGGAGAGTCTTAGGTACATCTTAGAAGGCCTAAAACAATCGAAACCAAAAGAGGATGGTTCGGGTCAAAATTAGGACAAGCCGCAGGACAGATCGTGTCAAGGATCGGACACACTGCGGGAAGTATCGGGTCACCCATATTACGTACCGCCGGAAGCATCCGACCATCCGAAAGAACTAACACGGAATGATAGGCGAACTGGTCAGGGTCACCCACAAAATTTTTTCAGACGAACTGTCTATGATCCGGACAAGCAATCCAGACGAAGGATACAAGCCTCAGACAAGGAATCCCGACGGACGCGGTATGGTCTGGATATTCAATCCGGACGGATGATACACTATCCAAATCAACGATCCGATCATGAAACACACCGCGACCATGACCGTGAAACAGGCTACAACCGCAGACCAAGCTGCGACCACAACCCGACCCACGACCGTGACTCGATTTGCGACCGCGACCAAACTCAAGACCGCGGCCCCAACCGTGATCCGACTTATGAGTCTCAAGTTAACCTTAACCGAGACAATGGATCCAACCAAGATATCAACCAAGACATTCCAGCTCCTTCCTTGAGACGTAGCACAAGAAATAGCAACACAAGTATCTTTTACAATCACAAGGCCGTGGCTCATCCAAATCAAGCCATGTGTACTTTAGCTAGCTTTTCTCAAGAGCATCAAGCGTTCCTTGGAAAGATTGATCAAGACTTCATCCCCAAGACTTATGAGGAGGCTAAGGAACATCAAGTATAGGTTGAAAGTGGATATTCAAAAGAAAGCAAGGCGTCATTGGAGTAGAAAAGCCAATGTTCAAAGTCAGACTTGTCGCAAAAGGTTATTCACAAAAGGTGGGTGTTGACTATCAAGAGATTTTTGCACTTGTGGTAAAGCATGTAACTATAAGATTTATTCTTTCAGTTGTTAGTAACTTTGAGCTTGAGTTGCAACAATTAGATGTAAAGACAACTTTCCTCCATGGAAATCCAGAAGAGGAAATCATAATGGAACAACCTAAAGGGTATGTGGATAAGAATAATCCAGACAAAGTATGGCTTCTTAAAAAATTTCTTTACGGTTTGAAGCAGTCTCTTAGACAGTGGAATAAGAGGTTTGATGGGTTTATGAATAAGATTGGCTATATTAGAAGTGAATATGACTATTGTGTTTATCTAAAAAATCCATTTGTTCTTTGATCATCACTTCCTAACAATCATATTAGAGATCTTATCTTATAATATCACCACCACTCTCTATGTGTTTTTAAGCATTTGTGTATGGATTCTCTAAAATATTTAATTACTATATATATTTGCATTATGGTTAATTTCAAGTTAAATACACTACAAAAATATTGAGTTTTTATAGCATTAGAAGATAGCGGTTTATGTGTTTGTGGTATGATTAATTTATTTGTGACTTTTTCATAGCGTTTACAATTTTATAAACGCTATAATATATTGTGCCGGAAAAAGATTGTACTCCCACTTATTTTTTATCAAGTGCCCGCTCCTACAACTAAACTTTTTATATCTGAATTTTTTTATTGCGGAAATCTTGACCTAACACTTCAAATATTTTGAATAAAAACATTAAATTCTTTCTCAATACCCTGCTGATGTCATCATCTCTACAACTTAATATCTAACATCTTCATAGTTGAATTCTTGTCCTTATGCAGTAGTGAGAATTCATCTCACTTGACTGGTCATTGTTCTTCTGAGGCAACTTATTTAACTGTCTGTATTAACTGAGTGTGATGCAATAATCTGTGTTATGCACAGTGTAAAGCTATTTACACGTGAGAAATGTATGAAAGCTGGATTGTTGCTAGGGCTTATGGAAGAAAATCTGCAATCATTCTTGCCTCCAATGGAGGTTGGTAAATCACCCCCAAGCCTATTAAAACCTTCCTCATATATCTCTGTTTTCCAAAATAAAGTGATTTGTTATTTTCAGTCATGATTTACTCTTATCATGTCATTTGTATGTTCGTTGTTCTTGCATATCTCTTTGATGAATTTCTAACTTAGCTTCAGGTGAATGGAGCTGAACTATGAAAAGGATTAGGCATTTTCGTCTTCACCTCCACTGCAGCTTCCGATGGTAATTCAAGAGTTAGTCAAAATATGTAGAATTGTAGTGTTAATTTTGTTTGTATACATATAAATTTTTATGTATTTTCCCTATTTTGTAACATTTGCTTTAATTTTAATAAAAATATTATGTTATTTATCTTTTTAATATATCAAATATAAAATATTGAATTATATATATAGAAAAAATATTGAATAATAAAAAATTAAATACTCATATTAAAAACAATATGTAACACATATAATATTTTATAAAAACAGAATATATAATAACATAATATATAACGGTTGTATAACGCTGCCAACAAATTATTAATAATAAATATAAAGTGTTATGAATATTTATTTAATTGCAAAAGAAAAACCGCTATAACACCGAAATATTTAATAGCAGAATCGAAATCCGCTATCTAAAGTGTCAGACCTATTATCGCGGGCGATGATAGAGCGCTTAACTAAACGCTATTATAACGTCAGATAGCGTTTTTCCAGCGCTACTAAAACTCTTTTTTCATGTAGTGATATAGTTAGTACAATTAATTTCACGCGAAATACCATTAGCACAGATAGTTCTGCTCAAAAATATTTTGGATGCAGCTAGCTATGGAAACTTCATGGGTTTGACAGCGATACAAGGGGAGAGGTTAATCAAAAATCTAGCCCAAAGCGATGCTAGATATGAGGGAAATGACATCTTGCAGTCTTCGGCAAGAGAAGTAGATAGATTGACCAAGCTGAATGAGAAGCTCGATAAAGTGAGCGGTGCAGTCCTTGCCAAGAACAAGCTTGTCCACAACACGATCAATGAGCAAGAGGAAGTGTGCTATTTGAGTAAACATGAGGACCATATGAGCCAACCGATCAGATCCATTTCTCCTCAAGAAAGGCAAGTACCTCATGACACTAATGGGCTCCGCGATGAAGGTGTTGGCTTGGATATCGCAAGCACTCTCAAGAAATTTATAGAGATTCAATCTCAAGGACAGAGAGAAATGCGTGTGAAGATGGACGCCTACCACACCAAGATAGATGGAGGATACCATCACCTCCTTGCTCATGTTCAAAGCTTAGATGATAGAATATCCCGAATTACAGCCATGAGTCAACAAGCTACCGGAACGGAAAGTGAGAAGGGATATTGCAAAGCTATCACATTGAGAAGCGGGAAGAAACTCCCACCCATCAAAGAGAAATAGTGTGGTGAAAAGGAAGACGAGGTTGAGGAGGCCAATGATGTCGGGGGTGATGAAGAAGAGTTGACTAAAGATAGTGAAGCGACACCTCCGCCTCAAGAACCGGCCAAAGTTGATACCATAGCTTCTAAGAGATCGCGAGTGCAAGCTCCGATATCTTATGAACCCAAGCTACCATTTTCGGGATGCTTCAAGAAGCAACTTCTAGAGAAGCAAAAAGAGAGGTTCTTGGTGATCATGGATGAGGTAAAGATCTCTATGTCTCTACGTGATATGATAGATACCAACCCCACCTATGCAAAACTTTTCAAAGACAGGCTCACGAACAAACGAAAGATGGATGAAGGGATGGTTGTTGTTAGTCACGAATGTAGCTGGATCATCACGAAGACTACTCCAACGAAATTAGGGGATCCTGGTAGCTTCACACTTCCTTGTGAGATCGGACCAGCAAAATTCCCTAAGAGCTTGTGCGATTTGGGGTCAAGTGTAAATCTTATGCCTCTCACGGTGGCAAGGAGAATAGGGGCAAAGAAGTTTGTGAATTGCCGGATCTCGTTAGTCCTAGCGGATCACTCGGTAAGGATACCGGTTGGAATCATTGAAGATATTCCCTTAGCGAACCACTCTTATTATTGCTTCTTGGATGGATATTCGGGATTCTTCCAAATCCCCATACACCCACAAGACCAAGAGAAAACAACATTTACTTGTCCCTATGGTACCTTTGCTTATCGAAGGATGCCATTTGGACTATGTAATGCACCAGCCACTTTCCAAAGGTGCATGTTGGCTATCTTTGCGGACTTAGTGGAAGATGTGATGGAGGTATTTATGGATGACTTCTCAGTCTATGGTGCTTCATATGCCTCTTGTCTTTTTAACTTGTGCAGGGTATTACAAACATGCGACGAAACAAATCTTGTGTTGAATTGGGAAAAATGTCACTTCATGGTGAATGATGGGATTGTTCTTGGGCATCGAATCTCCAAAGAAGGCATCAAGGTTGACAAAGCCAAGATTAAAGTAATGACAAGTCTTGCTCTACCAACGAACGTGAAAGGAATCCAAAGTTTCTTGAGGCATGCGGGTTTCTATAGGCGGTTTATCAAAGATTTTTTGAAAATGGCAAGGCCCTTAACGCGGTTGTTGTGCAAAGAAGTCGAATTTAAGTTTGATGCGGAATACCTTGAATCATTTCTCTGAATCAAGGAAGCCTTGGTTAGTGCACCCATTGTTCAGCCTCCGGATTGGGAAATTCCTTTCGTGATTATGTGTGATGCGAGTGACTACGCGGTTGGAGCAGTTTTGAGTCAAAGAAAGGATAAGAAACTTCACGTGATCTACTATGCAAGCCGGACACTGGATGAAGCTCAAGTGAAGTATGCCACAACTGAGAAAGAGTTTCTAGCCGTGGTCTTTGCATTCGAGAAGTTTAGATCTTATCTTGTTGGGTCTAAAGTGATAGTACACACTGATCATGCCGCTCTTCGGTATTTGGTAAAAAAGAAGGATGCAAAACCAAGATTGTTGTGATGGATTCTGCTTCTCCAAGAGTTTGATGTGGAGATAGTGGACAAGAAAGGAATTGAGAATGGAGTTGCCGATCAATTGTCAAGACTTCGAGTTGAGTACGGCCTACCAATCGACGAGTCACTTCTGGAAGAGCATGTGATGTTCTTGACAGCAGCCTTAGAGGGAAATGAGATAGTCGGAGAGAATTGTGCCATATAAAAGGCAGATGAGAAGGGGCCTTGGTATGCGGATTTTGTCAACTACTTGGTTTGTGGACGAGAGTCTTATGATGTAAAGGGTTATGACCGGAAGAAGTTTCATAGAGAAGTGCTGAAATTCTATTGGGACGAACCATACCTATACAAACAAGGTAAGGACAAGCTTTTCCGCATGTGTGTGGTTGAGAATGAAGTACAAGGTATTCTACTCCATTGTCACAATTATGGAGGACATCTCGCTACTTTCAAGACAGTAACTCGAGTTCTACAAGCCGGGTTTTGATGGCCACACATGTTTAAGGATGCAAATGAGTTCATCTCAAAGTGCGATGAGTGTCAATGCCAAGGAAACATTGGAAGACGACAAGAGATGCCCCAAAATTTTATATTGAAGGTGGAAGTGTTTGATGTGTGGGGAATTGACTTCATGGGGCCTTTTCTGTCTTCACATGGGAATGTTTATATACTTGTTGCTGTGGATTACGTTTCAAAGTGGGTGGAGGCCATCGCCAGCCTGACGAATGACGCCAAGGTTGTGATTAAACTCTTCTAGACAATCATTTTCCTGAGATTTGGAGTTCCAAGGATAGTGATTAGTGATGGTGGAAACCACTTCATCAACAAGGTTTTCGAGACTCTCCTAAAGAAATATGGTGTGAAACACAAGGTGGCTACTCCATATCATCCTCAAACTTCAGGATAAGTGGAAGTGTCAAACCGACAAATCAAGGAAATCTTGACGAAGACAGCTCAAAAGGCACCTAAGGATTGGTCTAGGAAGCTTGACGATGCATTGTGGGCTTACCGGACAGCTTACAATATTCCCATTGGGACTACACCTTTCAATATGTTGTATGGTAAAGCTTGTCATCTCCCCGTGGATTTGGAATATAAGGCCATCTGGGCAACTAAGCTTTTGAACTTTGACCTGAAGCCAGCATTGGATAGGCGATTGATCCAACTTGAAGAACTAGATGAGATTTGCCAAGATGCTTACGAAAGTTCTAAGATCTACAAGGAGAAGGCCAAAGCATTTCATGACCGTAAGATTGCAAAGAAAGAGTTCAAGGAAGGGGACAAGGTGCTTCTATTCAATTCAAGGTTGAAATTCTTCCTCGGGAAGTTACGTTCAAGATGGTCGGGGCCTTTCAAAGTTAAGGAAATTCGCCCCTATGGAGCGGTGGTTCTCACTAACCACACGGGAGAAGAGTTCACGGTTAATGGACAGCGGATCAAGACCTATTTGGCTGACTCATCAATGGAAAATGTCGATAAAGTTCAGCTCACCGACCCTACTCAAGCCTGAACCAGATACAACATCAAGCTAGCAACGTAAAACAAGCGCTCTTGAGAGGCATTTCCATGGTATCCTTTGTAAATAATTTTGCTAAGTTTCTTTTCTTTAGATTTGCTTTCTTTTTATGCAGATAGTGGCCTTAGGAATGAAGAGACATGCCTAGACAAGTGAAGAAGTTGGGCAGAAAATTTGTCGCGACCGGTCGATCTGCCGTAGTCATCGCCCGGTCTACCCACACGATTGGACGGTCATCGTTGCTCATTTTTGAAAGCATGCACGTGACCGGTCGATCCGACTCGACCCTCGACCGGTCGTGACTTACGATCGGGCAGTCGCCATTATTCATTTCCGAGAGCCTTCACGCGACCGATCAATCCACTTTGATCCTTGACCAGTCCTCACGCACGACCGGCCGGTCATCGTTCCCACTTTTCCGAACATGTACATGTGACCGATCGGTCTACTTCTTAAGACCGATCGATCCACTTCGAAGGCCAAGGTAAGTGGTTAAATTTCTCTCTCATTCGACCGATCAAAATCAGATTTTAAACCAAAAATTGGCTCCTTAAACCAAGACACTCGATTTTGTTCCCCATTTAGCCAACAAATTCTTGTCTTCTCCAAAGCCAACACTTCATTTTTCCAAAAAAAAAATTTTTTTGCAAACTCTCTCTTTTTCAAGAAACCGAAAATCGAAAGAGTTTGCCATTGCTTTAACTAATCTTGTTGATTTCAAGGCTATATTTTCTCTAGATTCTTCTCTCTTCATTCACAAAGGCAAAGGTACAAATGGATGTCATTAATACAAGGAAGACTAAGAAAAGCGTTGCCATCCTCCAATACTCTAGGAAAAGAGCCGAGAAACGACCACTACGTGAAGAAGATTCGGCGCCCACTCACGCCTTGATCCATAACCCGGATGTGGTTCTTAAGTGCAAAGGGAAGAAGACCACTCTCACCGAGAAAGAAACCAAGGATCTTGCAACCCTTGAGGCTATCAAATTTCAAAGCCCCTGGTACTTGGACCGTCCTCTCCTAAGCGAAATGGGCTTGAATGCCGAAGTTGGTGAGATACTAAAGAACTTGGGACTACTCAAATTTACTTGCTTGAGGAAACCACTCTATCTTCGACAAGCCAAGGAGTTATTTACTCTAAGCCTGAGAAACATATTGCCGCCGAGTGCACTATAGGTTTCAAAGTGGATGACCTTCCATACCAACTCAACAAGGAGGAGTTTTGCACCATCTTTGGATTCAAGAATCAAACTAAGGCAAAGTTCAATGAATTTGAAAACGTGGAGGAATTTTGGAACTTGATAGCGGGAGACACATACCGGAAGAGCCTAAAGATGAGCCACATCCGACATCCGGTATTTCGTTATGTGATGAAATTCTTGGCAAACACATTTTGTGCAAGGAATGATACAAGTGCTTCAAGGAAGGTTGAGTTGGCTATGCTTCTTAGAGGCGTGAGAAGTAAGTTGTGTCATCGAGATGGGATAAGGCCTAGCTACACCATTGGATCCAACGTCAATCTTGGTTGTGTGTTTGCCAATGAACTTCTCAATGTCCGAACTCGCATGTGGAAGAACATAAGGACTCCAAACTCCACATGTTTCATGGGCGGCTTAGTGACACCAATTTTATAGCCGTGGGAGTTAAACTAAAGGCTGAGGACACGGACAACGTAATGGAGTTAATTGATAAGAAGTATTTGGCATCATGTGACTTCCTAGTGAAGAGAGCCCCCGATCCTTACATATACCTCTACTTCACTTCCGAGAAGCACCCTCAACAACTCATTCTTCCATGCCCGGAACGAACCAAGCTAACCACCGAGAGCATCCATTTCGACACTCCACTTGAGAACCTTGCCCTCGAATTCATCCCTCCTAGAACATATGAAGAACCAAATGAGGACGACGAATGGGCAATACCGGAGGTAGACTTCATCCTGCAAACAAAATGTGAGAAGGCTTTCCATAAAGCCTATCAAACCTCCTTCTGTCAGCACCACTCTATGATAAAGCGCCAATTCGAGAAGTTGAAGAGGAAGTTGAGAAACATACCAGGATACAAGTCCGAAGAGAGCTCCTCCGAGGAAGAGGAAGAGGTGTACGAGAATCTCCAACCTCCATCTAATGGAGACTCCAACATTGAATAAGGTAACAATCCACCAACCTTTGTAAATAGTTTTTAGTAGTCTTTTATTTTGATTTTACTTTGCATTTTTGTATGCTCATTCTCTTGGATTTTGTTCTCACCGGGACGGTGAGAAGTAAGTCCGGGGGAGAGGGTAATATTTGACATTGATTTTAGTTGTTTTGTTTTCCTTCTTTGAATCTAGCTAGTATATTTTGTAATTTCCCATTTGCATAAAACAAATTTCAAAATTTTTTTCAAAACAAATATGTAGTTGCATTTACACTATAAATTTGTTTAGGAGCATCTATAATTGCATTTCACTTGCATAGGGAATGATGACGTAATTTTGTTGAGAACTTGTTAAGACTTAGCCAATGACCTTGTTTGGGAACACCATAGATTTTAGACATCTCCTTGTTGAGCTTGTACACTTTGCGCTTTAAATTCTTAGTCTTACAACTCGCCGAATTGATGATGCTTGCAAGTCATGATGTCATTCTCGAATATTATTTGAACTTAATTGAATTTAATTATCTCACTTATGGATTTTCAATGCATTGCCATGGTAATTATATACATATTTGGACTATCTTCACTTTGATTTATCACACTTGTTAGTCCAAATAGCCATTTCCCCATATGAATGGTTTTCCATCTTGAACTCTCACCTTTCTTTTATGCCCCATTGTGAATTGTTTAAGTGAGGCCTCTTTTTGATAATACTTTCATGTGCAAAATAGTGCAAGTATGAAAACGACAATTGTTAGCTTTTATTAGGTGGCTAGTTAAGAAATCATGGAACTAGCACTAGGTGGATTATTGACTTATTGTTGTTTGGGCCTTGTTGAGATTAGCACAAAGGGAGTAATAAAAGAGAGAGGGTTTAGAGTTATGGGTTGATGATAAAAGGAATGGGTTTTGGAAGGAGTATAAAGGTGAACGAAATGGTTATGAAAAAAGGAGAAAAATCGATAAAAAGGGGAGAAAAGAAGTTGAGCACTAAGATCCTGGGAAAAAGAAAATGTTAGCTCTAAGTTTGTATCATTTGATAAGAGAAGATCCTCTAGAAAGCAAAGAAAGGGCTAAGGAAAGAAAAGATAAGGCCTAGAAAAGAAAAGAAAAGAGGGTTAGCTAAGAAAAGAAGCTAGAGCTTGTGTATAAAAATATTTGCCAAGTTGTTCTAAGAAAAGTGTGTGCATTGTGCTTTAATTAAAAGAAAAATTTCCTTGATTGATTCCTTAGGCTTTAAAGATCGAAAAAGGGTACTAGCTTTTAGGAATTGGTTTCGGAAATGGGTTAGACTAAGGATCGGTTTTGGGTAGACTACTTGCTTGATCATTGGATATAATGGGAGCTAATAATTGTATGCATCAATTTTTTTTTCTTAGTATAATTTTGTGCAATGATTGGCATTCCTATTTCATGAAAGTATAGTCACCTTAAATCGATTAGCCTTTTGCACTCGCATCTATAGTGCCTTCTTGCCTTTTCTCACCCAGCCAAGTGGCATTTGATTGACTATCCATTTGTGAGACTGCATGTACTTGAGAATAATGAATGTGAAGAATGGTTGATTGAATAGTTAGTGGATTCTTGTGAACGCTTGTTGTTTGATGAAGATAGATAAGCCTTGAGAAGTTAGAGTTCACTTGGAATCGTGTTTTTGAGCTATGTGTGGTCACTATTATGGGTCGATAAGTGCTAGTCCTTCCTAAGGTCTTGACATGTTGAGTTCCCAACTTTTAAACCTCTTTCCCGGGATTGTCGGTTGTTTGCTTGAGCACAAGCAAAGGATAAGTCTGGGGGAGTTGATATATACTGTAAATAGTTTCATTATCATGCACTAGACCATTTTGTGTTAGCTAAGTCTCTTGTTTGTACACTTTATTGTAGTTTTGCATCCATTTCGCATTTTAGAGTCCTAGAATTAGAGAGTCTTGTATTGTTTTCTTTTTGAGTCTTGTATTGTTTTCTTTTTGAGTCTTTTAGGTGGATTAGAGAGCAATACACGGACATTCGGTGGAGCATCAGGAGAAACTAATGGATGGGGAGCTATGAACAAGAATGGGAAGGAGACATTAGTTAAGGATGGATGATTTAGTAAAAGAAGAAGGAGGAAGAACAAGGAAGAGCCCGCGACCGGTCGGGCCAAAGAAGAGACTGGCTGAGGCCATAGCGACCGACCGAGGCTGCAGCCCCACCGGTCCGGCATCAGACCGCATTTCCGAGACATGGTCCGCGACCGACTGAGAACACGTAGCGACTGACCGACGAAGAGCTACGACCGGTCGAGCATATTCAAGCGGCCAAAACCCAGATCACGACCGGTCCAGCTCACCCCGAGACCGCATGGTCACGATCCACGACCGGCCAGGCATCAAAGCCTTCCTGGACGAAGCAAAGCCGCGACCGGCTGAGGATACACGGCGACCGGCCGAAGACGATATGCGACTGATCGGTCCCAATACCTTGAAGATGCAGCCATGCCATTTTATCTCGGGTTTGACCAGATTTCCTGGGTCAACCCATCAGACTTTCCCATTTGGAACCCTAGGTATAAAAGGGTATTTTATGTGTTTTGTAGCAACAAGTCTTTTAACTTTACATTTTTGGAACACCTTTGAGAGGATTGTGAAGACTCAACCTTGGATGATGGTCTTTGGATCATCATCACCTATCTATTGAAGATTTCTATTTCTCTTATCTCTTTTCTATTTATTATTATGTCTTTGTTTATTTTTTATTCTCTTTGTTTGTTTTATCTTTGTTTCACCATGTGTGAGTTGTGAATTGATATGTTGATGGTTAGATAGATTCTTGGGGTTTTGATGATTAGATCTTGAAGCCAGGTTGTTAGATCTTTAGATTCATTCACTTAAGGTGATCTTAATGCTAGGATTGAAGTAGCTAATCAAGACTAGATGCTAGGATTTTGTCGCCTGAGAGGTGTTCGATGAAATGCTTGAATGACCTTTTTGTGAGCTTTCCTTCCTTAGCCAATGAGAGTTGATGTTAAGGTGGAAAGTGGTCTTTGTGAACTTGATTGTTAATGCTTATTAAGCTTTTGATTGGCAAATGAAAGTTTAGCTTGATTGATTGCTTAATAAAGGGTTCAATGCCATGAGAGTGGGTTGTTCTAGCCATCGTTGTTCATGCCCTAGGATGGTTTCAATTATGTTCCTATGCTTCTTGGTTTAATCATCTTCCCCTGAATCTTTTGCCTTGCCTAAACATATTGTTCTACCATTTGTTTCATCTTAATTAGTTTTGTTGTTTGCTCTTATTTTCAGCTCGTTTCTTGTTTCCATGTTAATAGTTTAGTTCTCTGAAAAAACCCAAAACATATTGTCTCTCTAGCTCGAATCTAAACCTTGCCATCTCATCGTGACAGTTCTAAATTCCCTGTGGATTCGAACCTCAAGTGCTTCAATGTTATAATTATTTGCATTTGTTGTATTTATTTGATTGTATTGTTTGAAAAATGCAAAACATTATCAAAGAGCGGCGATCCAATGCGGAGGATTCGGAGGAGATGCATCACGCCCAAGAACAAGGGGTGCGATACGACGAGGAGGATTCGGGGACAAATCATCGAGGCCTCAACAAGCGATAGTTATCGGAAAAGCATGGGTATAGCCTCAAGAATTCTAGGATGAGTTGCTTGAAAGACTGGGCTAAATCGATGATATGCGCCAAATGTTCATCAACATGAACTTGAGCGGTTTCATTCGCCATAAGCAATACGCGACCTCAGCACATGCCCAGTAAATCTTCCAATTGGTGAGGCTAGTATATGCGGATCCGGAGAATCCGCACCTCGACCAAGGCTCAACCATAGATGGATCCAGATTACTATCCACGAGCTATGCACCATCTTCCGCTTTCCATATGGCTCGGAGGTCGACTTTCTCAAGTTTTAATGCAAGGGAAGCTTTTGGAGGACAATAGTTTCGGGAAGGGTGAACGATGGACCGTATATGGATTCAATCCGGAACCCCACAATAAGGTTGGCGGCAAAGTACTTAAGTGAGATGCTATATTTTAGGCCGATTGAGGAGAGGTTTATACTCACCCGTGGAGAGGTATGCTTGTTGTTCGGTGGTCTCTCGACATTTATGGTGGCGGAGAGTGGTCCAAGGTTCTATGAGCGAGT
>WJSH01002624.1:25184-48986 GCA_009757365.2 Lepidium campestre
GAGTGATGAAGTTGAAGAAGGAAGAAGAAACAAGAGAATAACAAAAATCAAGAAGACTAGAGACAAGCCGCGGCTTGGCCAGCCGAGGAACCCTCACGACCGGCAAAACCAAGGAGATGACCAGCCCGGCACCGTTGGTGGAATTGATGAATGCCTTGACGACCGGCCAAAGCTAAATGAACACCGGCCAAGGACGAGACACGACCGACCGGGCCCAAGACGCAAGCCACGAACCAAAACCCAGCGACCGGTCTAGGCAAGGCAGCGACCGATCGATCTCAAGCCGCGATTGCCCAGTCCTAGGCCGCGAAGGCTTTCTATTTCACTTTTAAGTTGGGTCAATCCTGGTTTGTCCCGGATTGACCCGGTTTGTTTTTAGGGTTTCTTGGCAATAATATAAAAGCCCAAAACCCTTTGGATTTTAAAGAGAGCCAACATACATTTTTTCTTTGAGTAGTTTTTCAAACCTTTATCCTTTGGATCTTGCTTGAGAGACTTGAGATTTGAGGAAGAACAAGGAAAAATCTTGGATGGATTTATGAGCATTTCTCTGTTTCATCAATCAAAAAAAGTTTCTTCTTAACCCTTTCCTCTTTTCTCTTTTCATTATGGGTTTGTTTGTTGTTCATGTTGTGGTTTGTTTGAATATGTGTGAGTAGTCACCTAATGGGTTGAAGGGTAGGTAGATCTAGGGGTATAATGAATAAATCTTGATGCTAGGTTGTTAGATCTGTAGATCCTCCACTTAAGATGTTCTTAATACTAGGTTTAGCTAGATCAACTAGTAACCTTGATGATGGGAAAGACATCGTCCGACAGGTGTTTGATGAAAGTCCTGAAAGAGTCTTTTTGTGGGTTTTCCTTCCCTAGCCAATAAGAGTTGATGTTAGGGTGAAAAATCGTCTTTGTGAGCTTGTGTGCTAATGCTTGAGACTGTAAGAGAGCAAATAAGAGTTTAGCTTAACCTATTGATTGCATAGGGGTCAACGCCATGAGAGTAGGTTGATCTAGATTAAATGAGCCTCATGCCCTAGGATGGTTCTTGTTAGTTGAAACCTTTAGCATCTTGAGTTGTTTGTTATCCCTCTAGATTGATTGTCTATCCTTAGATCCATTGCTTTAAACTGTTTATAACTTGCTATGTTTTTAGTTTGTTTGCTTTCATTAAGTTGTTACCGAAACCAAACCATTATCTTCTTTAGCTCAAATTGATTCCTTGGAATCTCATTGTGTTAGTTCTAAGCTCTCTGTGGATTCGAACCTCAAGTGCTACAATGTCATAGTTGTTTGCATTTGTTGTATTTATTTGATTGTTTTTTTTAAAAAGCGAACATCAGGACCACAACCACCGTTTGTGCAAAGTAATCCATAGCGCGCTGAGGTGCTAGCCGGTTTGCAGCGTAACCTGTTCAGCGTTACCCCTAGTCTTCCCAACGCTGACATTTTCGGAACGCAACATGGACCGTCGGGGCCATCACAAGAAGTAAACCCTAACGCCTTCCACGCAATGGAGGAAGTCGTCCGAGGGCTACGGTCCCAATTCCATTAGGCTACAAGCACCGCTCCAGAGCTTGATCGTGTTCTCACCGAGACACAAAATGTCTCGTTCACGCCCCAGATGTGTAGGCTCCCTCAGCGCCTCAAACCTAAAATACGTTTCCCAACTTATGAAGGAAAATCTGATCCAAGAGAATTCCTGACAGCATTCCACATCACCATGGTAAGAACCAACTTTCAACCCAAAGAGCGAGATGCTGCTTTTTGTCAGCTATTCGCCGAAAACTTTGTAGGTGATGCCCTAGGGTGTTTTGCTAAGCTCGCTCTAGGTTATATCCACATTTATCATCAGCTAACCGAGGCGTTCCTCAGACATTACTCCATGCTCATCAATAATAGTAATTCGGTGTCGAGTTACGAACGCTAAAGGAAGCTTCTGGCGAATCCTTACGGTCCTACATCGGACGTTTTTGAACAATAATGATGAAAGCCAACGTTAGCCCAAATGTAACGATTGAAGCTTTGCGGATGGGATTAACTAGTGCCAAGTTACGACGAGACCTGCATGTACATCGACCAATTACAGTCGATGATGCGTTACACAAGGTTGCCCGACATGTCAAGTACGAAGAGGAGGAAGATGTACTGGAACGTGGCTACAAAGTACCTAGATTAGCCGATACGTCGGCATTTAGGCAAAAGTACCAAGAGCGGAGACAGCATTTAAATAAAGGAAAGAGCTGAATGGCGACCGCTTTTCATATTAATGACACTACCGCCAAAAAAGGACCTAAGTCTTGGACTAAAGCTAAGCCTTGGAACAACACCTATGAAAGAGAAGCATAATGTGCATTCCATAAATGAACAGGGCATCCGACCTCAAAGTGTAAACAATTGTAGTTCTTATTGTCGCAATATAATGCTGGAGGAATAAATGCATCTGAAGAGGCAATCTGGTAATTTCAAAGCCAGAAACAGAGAAACATCGAGGGTGACGACCCTTCAGAACTCCCGGCAATTTGAAAGTTGTCGTCGCACCGATTAGTAATCAACTCCTCCTTCTGGCACGTGCTCAGGGTGATGACCCTTCAGGACTCCCTCCGACTCGCACAAACATCATTGTTATATGGGAGGTCTGCAGTCATGCGATAATACAGTACGGTCGATGAAAAAATACGTGCGCCAGGCAGTCGCATCAATCTGCAATCACCCCTATAATTCTGAAGAGAAGTCTACTGTGCCATTCTACCAACTCCTACGGGGAAACAAGACCTTCAAGTGAGACAACACCAGTGAAACAGCCTTTACCCAATTAAAGGAATATCTCTCGACACCGCCGATACTCTCTAAACTTGAAGAAGGATAACCGCTTTACCTCTATATTGCGGTATCATCATCAGCAGTCAACAGTGTGTTAATCAGGGAAGACCGAGGTAATTAGTAGCCGATTTTCTACATAAGCAAATCACTTTATGGCGCCAAGTCTCGTTATCCATGTACTAAAAAGTTGGCATACACTGTCGTTATATCGGCACACAAGTTGAGGCCATATTTTCAATCACATACCATCAACGTCTTGACCAACCATCCAATTCAAATGATACTTCAGAGCCCGAGTCAGTTCGGACGTTTAGCTAAATGGGTAATAGAGCTTAGCAAGCACGATATCGAATACAAAAGCTAAATAAGCGCGAAGTCGCAAGTTTTGGCCGATTTTCTCATTGAAATTTCACCCGAGATGGAGGCCGGAGAAGCTAGTTGTGTTTGGAAGCCTTTTGTTGATGGGTCTACATCATAGCATGGATCATGCATCGACGTCCGTTTGGAATCTCTGACAACGGATGTTCTAGAGCAATCCATCCGCTTAGCTTTCCCAACTTCTAACAACGAAGCCGAGTATGAGGCCCTTATTGCAGGAATCAAACTTGTTGTTGCAATCGGAGCTCGAGTCATTCGTTGCTTCTGCGACTCACAATTGGTTGTCAATCAGTATAATGGAGGATACGACACCAAGAATGAGCGGGTGGAAGCCTACGTTAAGGTTGCAAAAAGTTTAACTCAAGGGTTAGACTTTAAAATTGACAAAATTCCCAGAGGTGAAAACACGTCTGCTGACGCTCTAGCTGCTTTAACGTCTACTTCAGACCCCATCCAACGACATATAATCCAATCGAAAGTATCGACTCACCAAGTATTAATCTACACAAAGGCGAATGTGTCACGATCCGATATACCGATGAAGTTGTTAACGACATTGTCGATACTGTGTCTACACCTATGCCAACAACTATTGATTGGCGCGATGAAATACTTGCTTACATTGAAGATGGCGAAACTCCCGTTGATAGGTGGGCAGCCCGACACTTGAAAGCTAAGTGCGCCTATTACCTTTAGCTTGAAGGGAATTTATATCGCCGAAGTATGAACGGAACCCTCCTCAGTTGTATTCATGGCGATGAAATACAACGAGTGATGCAAGAGACACACGAAGGAGCAGGTGGGAATCATTTCGGAGGCCGAGCATTATCCTTCAAAGTTTGGAGCATGGGCTACTATTGGCCCACAATGTCGGCTGATTGCGCAAAGTATGTCGCGTCTTGCGAACAATGTCGACGTCACACTATAGTGATTCATGCCACGACTGAAGAATTGACCTCTTCAGTCATGTCGTATCCTTTTATACGCTGGGCAATGGATATAGTGGGACCTATCCCCACCTCTCACCAAAAGCGTTTCCTCCTTGTCATGACTGACTACTTCACTATATGGGTAGAAGCCTAGGAATTTTCCCAAATACACGACAAGGAAATGCAAAAATTTGTCTGGAAGAATATCATATGTCGACACAGACTCCCTTACGAGATCGTTACCGATAATGTCCCCCAATTTACTTCGCCTAAATTCCAAAAATTCTACGCGCGATGGAAGATATGTTTGAGCAAGTCGACTCCGCGGAACCCTCAAGGGAATGGACAGGCCGAGGCTACAAACAAGCGCATTGTCGATGGACTCAAAAAACGTCTAGATGCAAAGAAAGGCTGCTAGGCTGATGAACTCGACGGCGTTTTGTGGTCACATCGAACAACTCCGCGGTGTTCAACCGGATGCACTCCTTTCTCACTTTCACACGGAATGGAATCCTTGGCACCTGCCCAAGCAAGCGTCCCGACTCTCCGGCGATTACATATCTCGGCTGATGAAAACATTACTCGGAAACTTTACCAATCTACACTTGATGATGTCCAAAATTATCAGCAATGTGCAGCCAAGTACTACAACAAGAAGGTTCGAGGTCGGCACTTTATCGTCAGCGATTTGGTCTATTTAAACGCCAGAAAACTTGGCGCAAACTGGAAAGGTTCATACCTCGTGTCCAAAGTCGTAAAACCGGGCGTGTACGAACTTACTACGATATCCAGAGAAGCTATCCCGAGAAGCTGGAACTCCATCAATTTGAAACGTTTCTATTACTAGACGATTCCTCGGTGTAATAACAAGAACTACGTTTCTGGCTTGATCCCTTTTATCTGTATTACAAGTCTGAGATCCTTAACTTAAGAGTTAAGCCTGATATTCATAAAGCCGAGCCCAAAATCTCGCATCTGAAAGCTGAGTCCAAAATCTCGCAACTGAAAGCCGAATCCAAAATCTTGCAACTTAAAGACGAAACCTAGTTTATGCAATGACTTTGCCAAGACTGCCAAATCCTCGCAAGTCAAACTAGTTATTCACATAAGCTGAGTCTTTAGAAACCTCACAACCCAAAATTGGACCTAATTTTTGATGAAGGAAGTAAGTCTATTTTTTTCACCATAATCCTGAATCAAAGATGGCGATCCAAGAAAGTCGAGTCTTAAAACCTTGCAATTCCTAATTTTAAATCTTGTAACCTTGCTAGTACGAATTAAATCCAAGTTTTGATAAAGGAAGTAAGTCGAATCTTTTCGCCATAATCCTAAATCAAAGGAGTCATCTTGAGAAATTTATTGAAGCGTATCACGCCCTACGCTTCCTTTCCCTTCTCATTGGAGCCCACCTCAGGTGACCACTCCTTCATAACCTTCAGAATAATCTTGTCATTCGAACTGTATTGATTGATAAGTCAATTTGGAGGAGGAACAACGATTTAAAAAGCTTGAATACTAACCTCAGGCTGTTCCGATACGACGGTTGGGTTCCCGGATGATTGATAAAGTTCAACAACCAGGACGGACAAGTCATCGGGCAACAACGCGGTAATGGTCTCGTTATCCACCGCTACCTTCCCAGAGTCCCGACGTACTGAGCGTATTTCACTCGAGCGCCAAAGTTTGAGTCAAGATCATTGAAACGAGCCGATATACGCTGTAGTCGCCTCGACAATCCTCAACTTCTCAGCTTTTGCCGCCTCGGCAAAACGACTGTCAAACTCCTCTTTTATCTTAGATAATTTGGAGGAAAGATTCAGATTGCGTTTCTCGCACTTGTCCACTTGCTTAAGAGCCTTCTTTCGATCTTGTTCAGCACAAGTCAGATGGTCCTCGACCTTCGAAAAACTCTTTTTCACCTCGGCAATTTCCTTATTTGCGTTGAATAAAGCTTGTTTCGCCTCTTTAGCCTCTAGTGCGTTGGTCCCGACCCTATCGGCCAAACGCCGAAATCTCTAAATTTATTCTTCGGCAGGACCTCGCTCTGCTGCATTCCTCTCATGGATCATTGTGGACCTATTCATTTGGAAAATAAGCTACAAAACAAAGCGCATGTTAGTAAAGAATAACAAACGACCTAACAGTTTTGTCTCAGAAAGAAATTTAACATGAGCAATGATTGCAGCCTTCTCCTCATAATCTTCCCGATATGCCATCTTGTTGAGGTCAAGAAGATCGCAGGTCACATCTTGGATCATGCGGAATAGGTCTGCGCAATCCGTGGGAAACAAAGGGAGAGGAAAATTCCTCTTGTATTCGTGAGTGAAGCTGAAAGACTTGTTCAGCTTCGCCTTCTTTGTTGGAGCAGGAACAGACGGTCCAGATATCTCGGTACGTTTCCGAGGATTTACTTTTGGATCAACTTCAGCCCTTGTCGGGGCGATCAGTTCCTCCTCACCTGATATCAAGCCACACCTTCTTAGCACATCATTTATGAGTCGTTGGGAAAAAGATAGAACAACATGTTTACCTTCAGGAACTTCATCCTCCTTTGTCTTCGTCTTCTTCGACACCTTGGATCCTTTTTTCTTACCCTTCTTCTTCGACTTGGATCCCAAATCATTCAAAATGATGACACTCTCGTTAGGACCAATGACGAGAGCCCCAACTTCGGTCCCAGAAACCGGATTGGCAATATCTCAGAGAGTTACACCATCAACCTCCTCTACCTCGGTTTCGATGGGAGTTTTAGCACCGGCCTCAGTGTTTCCATTTTCGCCTTCAGCAGGTTGCTTCTGCGGCTCCCTAACGGTCGCGGCAGTTTCATCACCCCTCTCCTAGCACGAGAGTTAGCAGCAACTTCGGGGTTGGCAAATTCTTCATCCAAAACCTCCTTAAAACCAGCAGAGATATCTGAAATATCGAAATCCTATACTCCCATATTTTCTTGAATAAGCTTTTCAAGTCGTTCTCACATAACTGCAATGAAAGTATGATCAAACCGACGTATACATCCGACATGAGATAATTAGTGATATGTCAACATGAAAATTTAATATCGAAACTTATATTTGTCAACTCTTCTCTTACTTCTCGCAAGTTGTGCTTCGGAAATCCCTTTCTAGCTGAGCATGGGAACTAACTTCATTTTTTTAACAATTTCCCTATGCGACGGAGTAAGACCTCTCCAATACGGATGCTTTCTTAAAGACAGAAAGTAGGAGTTAGAGACAGACATGTAATAAACTCTACCGAGACGTTCATTAACAGGAAACTACCGGCTTTAGGTGACCAGCAATCCTACCAACCTTTGATCGGATAGTATTAGGTTTTCTCACTAATCGGAGCAAAAAAATAGTGAGATTTCCATTTCGTGATTTTAGACGAATAACTAGAAACTAGAGAATATCCCTTCCAGGATTTAACGTAATATGTGCCATCTTTACCTCCATTGGCAATGAATTGCGTGATATCTTCGAAGAATTTAGCCAATATATGGATATTGCTCTCTCCCCCAAGTATCAACACCAACATTATGTTCCTAACGCCAGAGAAACGCAGTTGCGAGCATGCTATACCTCGGCGGCCACAGTAATTCGTAAAGAGCCGAGGTAAGGGTAACCATATTCGGCGATCCATAAACCATCAGTCGTACATAGTGATGTATCCTTCTAGTGGATTCCAAGGCTTCTCCTCGGGCGTCGGAAATCTGATATCGACACCTCCAAGTATGGGGCAATTATCAATTGCTTTCGACATCCGATACTTGCTGAGATCGGAAGAAGGTCATTCCAAACTTCCCATCCAAGCCAGCACTTGTTCTGCAATCCATCCCGAAACGAAGTTGGGAGAAGCAGTGGTGGATCCGGTTTCATCATTTCTTGCCATATTCTCTTCGGCATCTGCTCCAATGTCAGCATCTTGGTCAATCTCGGCATTCTGATCAGGATCAACCTCACGAACTTCGGATGATTGCTCGTATTCGGCACTCACATGGTTAGCACCTTCAGAGTGACCCATGATGTCTATCTCAGACGACTCAGAATTCTCACTAGAATCAGCCCTCATAACGTTCACTAGACTAACAATCAAAGTCTAAACCCTAACGAAGAAACGTCTCGGCAAATTGGGAAATTTAAGAGAAAGAAAGAAGAGAGAGAAAGTACCTTTTCGCGAGAGACGATTTTGAGCAAATGATTCCAGACGAACCAAATCCAGTATTTATAGGAAATGACCGAGAGACAAAACGCCAGATACCGGAAACCAAAGCGCCTCTACATCATTACGCCTAGTAGCCTACTAAACCCTAGCTCGGGACCAATCAGTAAGCGACACGTGGACCAAAGATTCCAGAAACATGCTAAGAAGTCTTGACTCGAAAATTGACTCGTTATCCGAGTCTGGGGGACAATTGTTAGAGGTGTATCTATGATCCAATCCCCGGCCCACTAAGCATAAAGAAGATTTCATGCCCATTGAAGAGAAGACGAGATATGAAGAAATCAGTTGAAGAATATCTCGGCTAATTGAGGGTCGTTATCTTCTAAGTCAATAACTCGGAATTATCAAAGAATTGGCCAAATTGTACCTGGGGAGTTAAGCACAGCGGAGAAGTTGAAATGATATCCGAATCATTGAACAATCTATCTCGAATGCCTCACAGTCTACACCGACTCACATTTATGGGAAGTCTAACGAGAAAATAAGAAATATCGTTAGGATAAGGATTATCTCCTTATTTGTAGGTATCAAATATAAAGGTATGAAAAATTTCCTATTTTGATAAAGGAAATTAAACATTTGTGACCTAGAGGGAAACCAACTCTATACGCTATAAATAGAGGAGGGATTCCTTCTAGGGTTTTTGGACGTTCTTTTACGCACGAAAGCAATAAGATTCACAACTTTCTTTGTAACCTTAATTTCACAGAATTCTTACCCATTTTTCCCATTCTAAATAATCAAATATTGATCAATCACTTCTTGTGCTAGATCCGGCACAAACAGTATCTGAAAACCCATCAGCACGTAGAGTATCTTCTAGGTAATAATTTTGGTAGTTAGTTCATTCATAGTAGACTTCATATGATGTTTGTTTTTGTCTACTAGGAGCAGTTGTTTGCTTTCGTATAAGCATACAATGTTCATTTGTTATATTTATAGTTAAATAAAATTTAAAAATTATTTAAGTAGTTAGCTTATTCAAAGTAGATAATATGTTAAAATAATATATCACATTATTCAAGAACATGAACATGAAAATGACATGAATATGAACATTTGTAGTTTGTTCTTATGTATACCAACTAATTTTTTCATATTATACCAACTTTAATTTAAAACATAAATTAATCTTAAAACATAAAATCATGGATATTTACATAATCTTCTACTTTCTCTCTCACCAAATATGATCTTTTTATATAAAATCATTAAGAAGCTCTTTATGTCTGCAACTGATGTCTGCATCCGATGTCTGCATCCGATGTCTGCAAGCGATGTTTGCAACCAATGTCTGCAACTAATGCTGCAACCAAAAATAAACAAGAAAATCAACAAAAAAATCAAAATTTTCGCAACTATGAATAAGAAAATGTTACACAAGAAAAGAATAACAAAAAGATCTTTTCATGATATAAAATAAAAATCAAATCTTTACACAAGAAACCAAAAAAAATAAAAAATCAAATCTAACAAAAGAAAATAAAAAAATTATAATTTTTACAATAAAACCAAATCTTTCACAAGAAAACTAAAATCAACTCTTTAACAATAAAACCTTAAAAAGTTCTTTCCACAAGAATACCCAAAATAAAATCAAATCTTACACAAGAAAATGAAAAGATGAAATCATTTACAATAAAAGTAAGAAAAAAAATCTTTCACAAAAAACCCTAAGAAAAACCAAATCTTTCAAAATAAAACCAAAAAACTAAAAAAATCAAATCTTTACACAAAAAACCCAAAAAAATCAAATTTTACACAGGAAAATAAAAAATATGAAATCTTTTACAATGAAACCATATAAAAATCAAATCTTTCACAATAAAACTAAAAAAAACAAATCTTTCACAATAAAACCAAAAAAAAATCAAATCGTTACACAAGAAAACCCAAAATAAATTCAAATCTTACACAAACAAATAAAAAAATGAAATCTTTTACAACAGAACTTAGAAAAACAAATCTTTCACAAAAAAAAAACCTAAAAAATCAATTCTTTCACAATAAAATCAAATCTTTACACCAGAAAACCCAAAAATAAATTAAATCTTACACAAGAAAAAAAAAAAAAAAGATGAAATCTTTTGCAATAAAGTAAAAACTCAAACTTTGTTTTACTACAAAGGGTAAATAACACACACATATATATTGGATATATAAATCTTTGAAACATGACGAGGAAATTATACTTGCAAGCCAAAGTAGTTGATGAAGCCATCTTTCCCCAAGGATTCCGATCAACTTCAAGGGCTCTTGAGTATCTTTGTTCTCCTTATGAAGATGAAACCTATAAACTTAAACCAACCATAAATAAACTGAGAGAGAAAGATGGAAGATGCAAATGAGAGAGAAAGATGGAGAATGCAAATGAGAGAGCAAGATAGAGGCTGCAAATAAGAATTAGGGTTTCTTTCTACTTTGTAAAACCAATTTTATACCTAGGGTAAATTGTAAGAGTAAAGCCCAATAGACTTAAATTTAAGTTTTAGACTTCATCTAAAGTCTACACATAAGTAGACTTCACCTTAAGTCTACACTGAAGTAGACTTCACCTTAAATCTACACTGAAGTAGACTTCACCTTAAGTCTACACTGAAGTAAACTTCACATCAAGTGTACACGTATGTAGACTACATATGAAGTCTCTAAACCCTATACCATAAACATTAATTTTAAATTGAATATCAATTATTTTATATTTTCAAAAGTCAAAATTTTAAACAAAACGTAAAGAAAATTTTAAATTAATAATATATTCAAAATTTAAGATTTCATTCAAAAATTTGTAAAAAATACAATTCTTACATGATTCCTAAACCCTATGGTATTATATAATATCAAACTCTAAGGAATATGATTTTTGTTAATTAAATTCATAAATTTTAAACAAAACTTATATCAGAATATAAATAATTAATATATTCAAAAATTTAAGATTTCATTCAAAAATTTGTAAGAAAAATACAAATATTACATGATTATCAATTTTTAGTGTCGAACCCGAAGGTTACATAATATCAAATCATACATGATTACCAACTCATAGTGTCAAAACCTAAGGAATATGATCTTTGTTAGTTTAATTTCATAAATTTTAATTTTTATACTTCAAAATTGTTTATATTTTAGTTATGTATACAAATGTTTCATTAAATTATTTTTTATTATTTTTAAAATTTGAAAATAAACTAAAATCACAAAATAGTCTTCATGTGAAGTCTCCAGTGTAGACTTCATATGTAGTCTACTTACATATAGACTTCTATTGCAGACTTTACAAGGTTATAACTGTAATTGTGATCCCTATTTTTTTGTTCGGTCATGTAGGAGAATATTGTAATTTCATTACTCTTTTGAGTTAGTTTTGCATTTGGCTTAAATTGGGATCTACTTTTGTATTTATGTCATTTTAGTCAAATCCCCCATATAACATTTCAGTTAAAACACAAAGAGACCAAAAACGTTGTCTCTAGAGATTCAATTTTGCAATGAAACCTTTCACAGAAGAGATATAAAAAAAGTAAAAAAGTGAAACATTGTTATATCATTGCTTCAACGAGTCATAATCATAAGGATTAAGCTTACAATTAAGAAAATTTCGATTACATATGATGCAATAGTTTGCAAATCTCGTTAGGAGAAATCAAAATCGAAGTCATGTCCTTGGCAGAATTTGACACAAAAGACGTAAGTCACTTACGTCTTTGTGGGACAAGTAGATAGGCTGAAGAAGATTGTGAGTCTTGTGTCAAAGACTGCAAAGAAGATCTTGAAGAACCAATTAGAGATGAGTTTAATAAAAAAGTCAAAAACATTGAGAGAGAGAAAGGATGGGTTTTTTAGTGAAACTTAGTAAGCCAATTGCAATCTAAATTTTTATGGTTTATTGAAAAGGTTCAAAAAAATTATGTTCTATATTAGGGTCCAAAATTTTTGTGGACTTAAAAAAACATTTATAAGAAAAATATTTTGAGTAGGATTTTTCATACTATTGGACCTGATATTAGATGATCATCGTTAACCTAATATCTTAGTCAAATATTGCTTTTAATTAGATTTATTCCATTCAGATTTTGTAATCTTTCATGTATGTAAATAATTTTGTTGAAGTAATGAGAAAATTTTAGGCTTTGATTAAGAAACAATCTTATCTTAAACTGATTAAAAGATCGTGAAGTTTTTCTCTAAAGATTCAGTTTTGAGATGCAACCTTTCACATTAAAGATTAATAAAAAGAAACAAAAATGGAACGTTGTTATATTGATGCTTCAACATAGGTATTAAGATTACAATACTCAACTAAATATGGAGATCCTAATTAAGATTACTCAACTAATTAAGAAGATCCTGATTAAGATTACAATACTTAACAAATTAAGATTACAATGCTTCAACGTTGTTCCTTCGACTTTCTTTTCATCATTTTACGCCAATGATATCTTAAATCATTGTCTGTTCTTCTATGAAACCGCAAAGCAATCATAGACCACTTGTTACCCATTTCTCTTTGAGAATCAACTAGTAATTGTTCTTCCCAATCACTTAAAGGTCTTCTGTTAATACTTGGATCTAGAAAATTGTACCACCTCGATCTACATGTTTTAGCTTCAACACACAAAAAAAACAGAAAAAAAGCAAAAAACACTTCAAACTTTCAGAGATCTCTAAAATAAAGTAGTAAAGATTATAAAGACAACACATTTTACCAGTTCTTCCATGTATTTCTTCTGCAATGAATCTCCAGTCCGTAGGACCGTAAAGCTTCACAAGTGATTTGAGCTTACGATCATCTGAAAGTTTCCAATGACCTCTGACAAATTTCCACTTCTCATGTTTCATCAATTCAAAATCGTATTTTTCCTTCATTTGTGGCTTTGACAAGAATGACCAAGCTTGCAAGACATGTTGAGCTGCTTCTTGGCTATTTGGGAAACAGTTGTGCCTCCCATCCAGAAGCTTGGTTAACATTTTGAAGTCATTCAGAACAATCGGTCCGAATCGAGTCACCCTAAGGATGCCATAGTAGTCCATGAACCCATTAGGAAGCCGATTCTCGGCAGCGAGGAGAACGTCACTAATGGCTAGAGCTTGGTCAAGTTCAATCTTTTTGTTGCGTACTTGTTTATTTCTCTCAACCATAAACCTTACCCCCACAAAGTCACGATGATAGAGAAGTCTACGGATAAACTCTATAGGACCATCTTCGAGTGCTCTTCGGTTTTCCATGACAACAAAGTGAGAGAGATGATAATTTCTAAGCTTTAGAGGTGAACACAATGAACACTATAGATAATTTCTAATATATATTTGAATTATTGGTTAGTTTTGCGCGAAATACCGTTGCGATAAGAATTTATATTTTTTTTTATTAATACAATTTCTATGATTTATTTTTATTTTAATAGATTTGGATGGCAAGTTAATAATTTAAAGATGATCATAAAATTTGAATATTTATTAAAAGAAATTTTAGCAAAATGGCAAGTGATTTTAATTATTCAACAATTTATTTCTTTATAAACTCTCTTAAAATTGTGTATATGGAAAGATATCGTCGATTGACAAAAAAAAAGGAAAGATATCGTCTCGCACCATGTAATACAGCCAATAGTTTCTATGCATTGCATTTTCTGACTAATTTTATATTTTATATGATTTTGTATTTATATAAATTTTATCAAATAGTAAAGATGTCTACATTCTTTAAATAAAATAATAACTTTTTGAAACAATTTGTTTTGTAATATATTAAAGATAAACTCTAAAAATAGAAATCGATCTATATATAGAGAAATATATTATATATTTCACAAAGTTGTATACATATAGAAATATGATCTTCCAATATCTAATACAATCAATATAATAAGACTCAATAAATTGGTAAATACCTTTCTATATATTAAATTGTCATATAAATTTAAAATTTGAGTAAATTGAGATTTCTAACCATACACTTGAATTTGCCAACTAGTATTACTAAAAGATGAAGAAATATTTCTATATTTTAATAGCAAAAATAACAAAATTTTATTAATTTTAATAGAGATAGACTCTAAAAAGTAAAAATACATGTACAATGATAATAATATAAATGATATATATATAGTAATATATATTTGATAGGTTTTTGTATAATATCTAAAACAGTCAACAATTAATTTATTTTTAATGTTGTGTTTAAGTATTTTTATCATGTTTTAAGCAAAAGAATATCATCTTGAAAAAAATAACTAAAACGTTTTAACGTATCCCACAAGGATATATATATCTTGTGCATCCAAGTAATATCCCTAAATTAGAATAAGATTACAATTAAACTTCAAGGAATAAACAAATAAATGTATGCATGGGTATTAATCTAGTATAACACTTCAGTTAAAAATAAAAGAAAAACTATTAAAGAGACCATAATCTTTTTGTTTTGTTTTAATGTTAAATAAGATACCAGAATATTTGTCTCTAGAGATTCAATTTTGCAATGCAACCTTTCATATAAAAGATAAAATCTGGTAGAAATGAAACATTGTTCTATTATTGCTTCAATAAGTCATTATATCACAAGGATTAAGTTTACATTTAAACAAAATTTTCAATTACATAAGAATATTTTACGCCAAAAGTTAATAAATCTTGCTTTTTGATACAAAAATTGCAATCATATTCAGCCGGTCAACTTGTTCCGTCGAGAAATCTCTAATTTTGATTAGAAATCAATGATTATCAACATTTTTTGTTCTTTCATTATCACTTCCTAACAATCATAGCATCATGATTTGATGATCGGAAAACAACGAATGCCAGTGTTGATCAACTTTGATTTCCAATCAAAATTTGAGATTGCTTGTATTAACAGTATTTCGCGCGAAATTAACCATAATTCAAATATATTTGTAGTAGTACTTATGATTTATTTTCATTTAAACATTTGACTAATTTTATAATTGATCTGGGTGACAAGTAAAAAAATTTGTTACTAAATCATGAGGCATAAAAATCACAATTATTGTCTGCTAATCTACTTATTCCACAACAAATGGCTGAAATGATTAAGATTTTTGTGTCAAAATTGCAAAGAAAAGCCTGAAGACTTTAATAAAAGATAGGTTTCGATCCTCACATCTTGATATTCATATTGGAGATTAAGGAAATGTACAAAAAGAATAAGGACATAAATTCGGTTTTGATTTCTTCTAGCAAGATTTGCAAATTGTTGCATCTAGCTTAAAGCCACCAATTCATCGCCAATTGGAGGGATAGAGAGAGGATAGTTTCTTGTGAAGCTTATTAAGAGAGAGATGGTAGTTTATGGTGCAACTCTACACTCAATGTATAGGAAATTTGTGTGTAAAGAAATCTTATCTTACAACCACAACTACTCATCATGTATAAGTACAAATATATATAAATTTTGCACGAAACTAATGGTGGTAATATTTTTCGCGCGTAACCAAGTACAGTTCAAATATATCTATATATATAAATAAAATTTCATATATATAGTAATAAAACTTTATTTATATATATAGATATATTTGAACTGTAGTTGGTTACGCGCGAAAAAATATTGCCACCGTTAGTTTCGCGCAAAATTTATATATATTTGTACTTATACTTATCTCCTCGGAACAAAAATATATATATATAATTCGGAACAAAAATATATATATAACTCATAACAAAAATCACAAATTTTTGCAAATTGTTGCATGTAGCTTAAAGTCACTATTTCATCGGCAACCGTTTTCCAACCTTGAATCCTCATTGAAGCAAGGCTAGAAATTGTTGGCTATGAATTAGTGGTTTTAGGCTACGACGCAGCAATTTGTAAAAAAAAATGTGATTTTTGTATCAAAAGAAGCTAAGAAAAACTTGAAGAATGAACATGAGATGAGATGTGTTTAGATTGTTTTTGCTATATTATAAAACTCATGAACATTGAGAAGTTTATGGATTGTTTTTGGTGTTTCTCCATGACAACAAGAGTTTTCTCATTTCAGAGGTAGAGAAGGAGAAGGTAGAGAATGAGAGAGAGGATAATATCTTCTAAAGCTTAGTAAGAGAGAGATGACAGTTTATGGTGCAACTCTACACTCAATTTATAGGGAATCTGTGTGTAAAGAAATCTGATCCTACAACCACAACCACTCATCATGTAATTTGAATCATTTGTGTTTAGATTCTCTAAAAAATATTTCATTACAATATATATGAAATTATATATATTTAATATATTTGAATTGTAGTTGGTTTCGCACGATAAAGTTGGTACCGTTAGATTCACGCAATATTTATATATATTTTTACTAAAATTTTTTATTTATTTATATTAACTTTTGACTAATTAATTTAGGTGACAAATAAATAATTTTATTACCACGTAATGAAGCATAAAATTTAAATATTTATATATTTTTACTAAAAATTGGCAAGAAATTATAATTATGCAATAATTAATTTATTTTTATTTATAAATTATAATTAATTATAATCATTTTGCTAAATTTTTATAGGTTATATATATGGAAAGATATCATCTTACAATTTTTATTTTCATTGTTAATTGCCTTTTCTATGCATTGCATAGTCAACAAAATTTTAAAATTTTAACGAATTGAATTTGTTGACTATTAATTTTGTTTTACTTATAGATTTCATAAACTTTCTTAAATATGTGTATATAGAAAAATATCACCAAATCAAATACAATGAATAGTACTTGTCAGAATTTTGGTAAATATCTTTCTATACATTGCATAGTCAATTTACACCTCAAATTTTTGACCAAATCTTTTGTTAATATATTAGAACTCTAATGGTATGATATTAAAATAGTCAAGAATTGATTTATTTCTACTTTTGTTTATTTCTTCTAGTTTCTTTGAGTTATATATATAGAAATTTATCATATTGGAATCTCTAATGCATCTAATAAATTAATGAATAATAATTTGTTTAATATATTTATAAGTATATATACATAATTTAAATATTATTAAAGATATAAATGAACAAAAGTTTTATGTTAAATTCCAACAGTAACACCTACAAACATTATATAGTTTATGATTTGAAAATTAAAAAAGAACCTACACATTAATACATTTTAAAATTATTTAATAGAAATAATACATATTATAAAAATTATACACTAAATAATGTAGATCGGATCAGATTCGGTTATCCAAAGGAAAAAATTTTATTACCCAGATTCGTAGTCTTTATTACCCGGATCCAGATCTGTCTACACCGGATATCCGAAATTTTGGAATGGATCGAAAAAAATTACGGATCGGATCTCGGATAATATGCCCAAGGCTATTGCTATCAAAGCCATGTATGAAAGCATAATACAATATAGCAATTTGTTTATTTTTGTAAAAGCATTATGTATATAATTTACGAAATGTCAATATACGAAATGCTTTTACTTATGTTTATTTCATTCATATTTTGTGATCTTTTCCTATAAGTAAATAGGAATCAATGAAAATTCTCCACCAAACAAAAAATAAAAAAATTAGGCTTTTATTAAGAGACAATCTTCTTATCTTAAACTGATTAAGAGATCATGAAGTTTTTCTCTAGAGATTCAGTTTTGAGATGCAACCTTTCACATTAAAGTTTAATAAAAAAGAAAAAAGAAAATGGAACTTTGTTATATTGATTCTTCAACGAGTCATCATTGTTAAGATTACAATACTCAATTAATTAAGATACTTGTTTCCTTGACTTTCTTCTCATCATTTTGTGCCAATGAGCTTAAATCATTGTCTGTTCTTCTATGAAACCGCAAAGAAATCACAGACCACTTGTTACCCAATTCTCTTTACGAATAAATAGACTGAGACCGTGTTCCATCAACAGAAAAACATTGAACTTGCAACTTCAGCATGGAAGGCACAAGGATTGTTCCATGTGCAGTGTTCCCGTCATGGCTCGAACTTGTCTAAGACATGTCTTCAAAATTCATCATAGTTCTCATTTTGCCAGATGAGCGTAAAAAATAGGTGGAACTGCCAAAACAAAACAAAGCCAAACTTGAGAATTGAGAGATGTAACTCTCAATTACAATGAATAATAAATAAATAAGACAACACATTTTACCAGTTATTCCATGTATTTTTTCTGCAATGAATTGCCAGTTCTTAGGACCGTAAAGTTCCACAAGCGATTTGAGCTTACGATCCTCTGAAAGTTTCCAACTGTCTCCGACAAATTTCTTATTCTCTTGTTTCATCACTTTGGGATCATATTTTTCTTTCATATGTGGCTTAGATAAGAACGACAAAGCTTGTAAGGCATGTTGAGATGCTTCTTCGCTATATGGGAAACGGTTGTGCCTCATGTCCAGAAGCTTGATTAATATTTTCAAGTTGTCCAAAACAACCAGTCTGAATCGAGTCATCTGAAGGATGTCGTAATAGTCCATGAACCCATTAGGAGGCTAGTCAAAATAACAGTTACTAAACGATTAATGATAAGATCTGAATATATATACCGAAAAGGCAAATAATTAAAATTATATATCAATTAGCTTTTTTTTTTTATAAATTTGATAAAAGTTGAAAAATTTTGTATATAAAAAGATATCATCTTGCAACATGTAATAAAACCAATATTGTTCCTAAGACATCTGCTAAATGTCTTTCTATGCATTGCATAGTCAACTACACCTTAAAGTTTTTAATAAATTGAATTTTCTGACTAATTTTATTTTATTTTATTTGAGTGTGTATTGATATAAATTTTATCAAATTATAAAGATAAATTTCAATATCTATTATCTAAATAAATTATTAACATTTGAACCAAGATTTTTTCAATATATTAAAGATCAACTCTAAAGTAAACATATCCATCTATATATAGAAGAATATCTTATAAGTTATGGCCAAAATTTCCAGAGACAGAATTTCGTGCAAAATCCGGGTACAAGTCAAAATTTTCAGAAACTCTTCGTACAAAACTCAAGTGCCAATAATTTTCAGCCTACTTTTAGACATTTTCAGCAGCCTGCTCCACCATAGTTTCAGCCATCAACGAGTGCTTCTACCAAATCACAGGATGAGTTGAAGACTCTTATGCAACAACTTCTTCAAAACCAGCAGAGGTCTACATTGGAGATCAATGCCAAAGTGGATGGGATATACAATGACCTGAATAACAAGTATGAAGCAGTTGTACTCACATGAAGAAGTTGGATACTCAAGTTTCTTAGACTGCTGAAGCAATTCAGAGACCTTAAGGAGCTGATACTCGCCATTACACTTAGAAGTGGCAGAGAACTTGAGCTTGTTGCAAAGAGAAGCCAATGATGACGTTGTGATCGATCTGGAGGAGGACAATGAAGACAATGAGGTAGCTGCCAAGGATCATGATGAACCATCACATGCGATTTCTAAAGAGGCGCCACCAATTGTTGAGAGAGTATATGTGCCTAAGGTTCCTTATCCTTCTCCTCCAAAGAAGTCACAAAAGGATTTGGAGGCAGCTAAGTGCAAGGCGATGCTAGATGATATGACTGTGAAGCTACCATTGGTTGACGCAATTCAGACATTCCTTCCTTGAAGAGCTATGTTAAGAAGCTTCTAGCAAACAAGATCACTAGAGAGGATAAGGTCATGATGGTGAACATAGATTGAAATGTTTTTCTCCAGAACAAGCTGATCAAGAAAGAGGGAGATCCAGGTAAGTTTGTTCTCTCTGTTCAAATTGGTTCACTGAAATTTGCTTGCTCTCTGTGTGATTAGGATCGAGTGTGAACCTGATGCCTTACTCTGTTGCCAAGCACCTTGGATTCACCAAATTCAAGCAGACCAAGATCTCATTGGTGCTTGCAGATCGATTAGTGAAGCTTCATGTGAAGATAGGCAATGTGCTCGTGCTTGTTGATTTCGTGGTTCATGAGCTAGAAGAAGAGCCAAGGGATCCATTCATTTTGGGAAGACCTACCCTGAAGATTGTGGGAGCTATCATCGATGTGAAGAGAGGTTGAATCAATCTCCACCTGGGAGATATTGTTATGAAGTTCGAAATGAACAACATGCTGAAGAGACCCATGCTAGATGGACATACATTTGTTGTTGATGATTCAACAGAGGTCGCTGAAGAGTTGACAGAGGAGATCCTTTCAGATGATCCTTTGGAGATTGCTCTCATGACAACTGAGAGTGAGCATGGTTTCCTACATGTTGATACAAGTGGCTATGCGAAAATGATGGATTCAAGCCAACAGATAGGGAAGATTGTCTATTTCGTCTCCTTAGATGTGCCTCCAAAGGAGCTTCTTGCGCCAACTGATAATCCTTGGAGTGAGCTGAAAGCTCCAAAAGTTGAGCTGAAAACGCTTCCAGCAGGGCTCAGGTATGCTTTTCTTGGTCCTAACTCTACTTATCATGTGATTATCAATGCTGAGCTTAACAATGTAGAGACATCATTGCTGCTATGTGAGCTTCGCTGGGGTATTCGCTGGATGACATCACATGTATCTATCCTGACCTTTGTATGCATAGGATACATCTAGAAGATGAGTCGATGACTTCTGTAGAACATTAGAGACGGTGAAACCTAAATCTAAAAGATGTTTTAAAGAAAGAGATAATGAAACTTCTGGAAGCTGGTATCATCTATGCTATTTCTGATAGTACTTGGGTTAGTCCTGTGCATGTAGTCCTAAGAAAGGTGGTGTGCCTGTTATGAAAAATGATAGGAATGAGTTGACTCCAACTAGAACTGTCATTAGACATAGGATGTGTATAAACTACATGAAGTTGAATGCTGCTACTCGTAATGATCACTTTCCTTTGCCTTTCATTGATCAAATGCTTGAGAGATTAGCTAACCATCCTTACTACTGTTTCTTAGATGGTTATTCAGTTTTCTTTCATATTCCCATTCACCCAGACAATCAGGAGAAGACGACATTCACATGTCCTTATGGCACTTATGCTTATCGCAGAATGCCATTTGGAATGTGAAATGCTCCAGCAATTTTCCAGCGCTGCATGATGTCGACTTTTACTGACTTCATATAGGAAATAAAATGGAAGTTTTTATGGATGATTTTTCTGTCTATGGATCTTCTTTCTTTGTGTGTCTTTCTAATTTGTGCAGGGTTCTTCAGCGCTGTCAAGAAAAGCATTTGGTGCTGAAATGGGAGAAGTGCCACTTCATAGTGAGAGATGGGATCTTTCTTGGTCATAGGATTTCAGAGAAAGGAATCAAGGTTGACTGAGCTAAGATTGAGGTGATGACGAGTCTGCAACCTCTGAATTCAGTCAAAGGCATCAAAACATTTCTGGGACATGTTGGGTTCTAAAGGCAGTTCGTAAATGACTTCTCAAGATAGCTAGACCTTTAACACAACTGTTGTGTAAGGATGTGAAGTTCGAGTTGGATACTGCTTGCTTAGAAGCCTTCTTCATGATCAAGGGAGCACTTGTGAGTACACCAATTATCCAACCACCGGACTGAGAGCTGCCTTTTGAGGTGATGTGTGATACCAGTGACTATGCATTGGGAGCTGTTTTGGGACAGCGGAAAGACAAGAAGCTGCATGTGGTGCAGCGCAGAAATCAGATCTAGAGTATCTAATCTCTGGAGGCAGCAGCTACAAACAAAAGGCGGCGGCAGAAGCAGAGAAACGACAAGGACGTGAACTAGGGTTTCGAAGATGGCGGCGGCGGCAGATGATGAAGAAGAGCGACGACAACGATGGAGATAGATGATTCTGAAGCTTTTTCCCGCTCCTAAGAGTGATTGCTTTACAAAACTCTTTCGGGTTGGCTTCCGGCTTTCCGAGAAGTTTACCAACTGGTCTTTGGCTTGTAGAAGCCACTTGTACAATCTGATTATCAAGTGTCTTGATATGAGAATATATGTCATCGATTTTGGCCTGAAGATCGTTGTACCCTCCATCCACTTGGCGCTCAATTTTACTCAACTTCTCATTAACCCCTTGCTATCCCGCTATGAGTTGCTGCATCATAGCCTTCATGTCCAGATTCCCTGGGAATTGAGTAGATTTTCCAGCTTGATTCCCTTGGTAGTTGTTGCCCCTCGGATGTCCTATTCTCATAATCGATGGAATCGTAGAGTAGAGATTCAATGGGCTCGAAAATTGAAACCCTCCTTGGTTTCCTTGAGCTTGTCCTTGAGGATTTTGGACTGGAGGGGGATTGCCATAAGGTCTTGGCTGAAAAGAACCTGCTTGAGGTTGCCTAGGCGGGTAAAATTGGTCTTGGAGATTGTTGGCCCTATAGTTGGGGTTGTATTGACGGTGTTGGTAGCATCCTTGATAGTTGTTTTGGTTGCCCACATAATTGACTTCTTCTTGAGCCCCTTCACACCATTGTAATCCGCATCATTATACCCTTATTTATCCCCATCAACCTCTCCTACATAGTTCACCGCCTTTTGACTTGCAAGAAACATTGTGCTTAACTTGTCAATCTTATCATTCAGCTCCTTAAACCTTTGATTATCACAATCTGAATCTCTCATGTTCCGATCATAGTCTCCTCCATAGCAAATATCACTTTGAGCCAAGTTCTCAATCAGTTGCTCTCCTTGAACCGCAGTTAGGTTAGCAAAACAATCATAACTTGCCGTATCTAGAGCTCTCCGATATTGCTCAAGAATTCTCCTATGGAAAATACCCAAAAGATTCTCCTTAGAAACACCATGATGAGGACAACTCCTTATATACTTCTTAAGCCTTTCTCATGCTTCATAGAGGCTTTCATTTCCTCTTTGCTTGAAGGTAGTAATATCATTCCTTATCTTGGCGGTCTTTTGCTTGGAGTAAAACTTGTTGATGAACTCCTTCTTGCAATCCTCCCAAGTGGATACCGAAATACAAGGGACATTCATCTCCCATTGAGCTGCCTTGTTCCCAAGAGAAAAGGGAAATAAAATCATCTTGATTGCATCCTCCGGTACTCCATTCATCTTAACCGTTCTACACAAACGCTCAAACTGATCGAGATGATCTAAGGGATCCTCCAAAGGCAATTCATTGTACCCTTGGTTCTGCGCCATGTTGATAAGGCTTGATTTAACCCCAAAGTTGTTGGCTGCAATCACGAGAGTAGGGATTCCGGTCTGCATGGCCCTAAGATTAGGCTCATTAAATGCCTCAATGGGTTTAGCAGCTGGCTGTCTGAAACTCGGAGGTGGGTACTGAACTCCAACGCCATTCACACCTCCTTGTTGAGGCGCTTCAACTCCTACTCCTTGAGCACCTCCTTGTTGAGGTACTTGTACTCTAACCCCAACAGGTTCATTACCGTGAGTTTCCATCCCCAATCGACGAAGGTGATCCTCACGCTCTTTATCACGTCTCTCTCTAGTTGCTCTTCTATTCGACTTTTCAAATTCTTCAACCTCTGAAACACCCTCAAGAAGTCTCCTCGGTGGCTTCGTAGCTGCATGCACCTTCAAAGCAAAACAA
>WJSH01002626.1:19655-30800 GCA_009757365.2 Lepidium campestre
GATTCTTCACCTCCGCCGCTCAGTTCTTTCCCTCCGCCGCTCAGTTCTTCCTCTCTGTTGCTCTGCCTTGCACGCCCGCCGCCTTTACGGCTTCAACCCGCCGCCGTTCCTCTCATTGCAGCACCGCCGCCCCTCCACCACCGTGAACCATCCTCTTCACCTTTGTCTCGCCGGAGTTCATCCACCTTCGGTCCGCCGCCGTCCCGTCCTCCTCAGCCTCCACCGCCGCTCAGCCACCTTTCACCACGTTACCGAGCCTTAGTTCCGAGATTGATTCCAGGATCATATCAATTTGCCACCAATCAATCTCTGAGCAGTCTCTTGCAAATTTTACTTCTATAAATGATTTACATTTGATTCATCAAAGTTAAAAGTAGAACTTTTCATATGACATCTTCTATATCTTCTATATAATAAAATGATAGCATTTTAGAAAAATAACATTAACATCATGTGGTATATTACAAACAATATCATTAGAAATTAGTTTAAAGCCTAGAATTACTAAAAGGTTACTATTGTCATTTTAATCTTCATATCTTATTTATTTATGACATTTTCTACCAATTAAGGTAATTTATTTATTACAATATCATTTTCATTCCTAAAATAATATATCGATTATGTTCCATCATTAACTCATAATCAATATTATTATTTATAAGATATTTTCTTTCTAAATCTCTTTAATTAAAATATTTATTATTATAAAATATTAAATTATAAAAAAATAATACGAAATATTGTTACAACATATATTAAATTATTATCTTAATGTATTAACTTTATTTTTAATATGTTAAATTTTTAATGAATTAAAATAAAAAGTTTTTTTAAATAAATATTAGTATAACCAAAATTTACATTATTATTTTTAACTATAAAATTAAATTTTTTATTGTATATAATATTTAAGAATAATTCAAACTTTTAAATTTATAGAATATATAGGAATAATTTAAATTTAAAAATAATTTAATATATGTCTTCTATTAATCCATTAACCCTTCAAATAAATTCAAAATAACATTTCAAAAACAATATAACGCATGAAAAATTGATATATGACTTATAAAAATAAAAATAAGATATATCTCATAATATTAAGAAAAATATATAATTAATAAATAATTATATAAGTTATATTATACATGTAGATGATTATCTAGATTAGCGCGAGTCAAAAACATATGTATATTGCACACGGGTCATCATATATAATACATATATAAATTACAAATTTATTTTTAATAGGTTAAATACATATAAATTTAATATACATTTTCATATACAAATCAAATTATATGGTGAGAGAAAAATAATAAATATCATAAATCAATATAAATAATTATATATGTATATTTTCACATATAAATATATTCAGAAAATATATCTTTTGCATAGCACGAAAATCATTTAATACTTTTATAAAAAAGTTGTCTAATACTTTAAGAAAACAGCAGCTTGGTTTTATTTTATAAATTATTAAACATCTTAGAAACATTAATGTTTCAACTACAAACATTATGAAAGACAAAATCTTGTTAAATATAATTTTGTAAATCTTATATATTATGAGAAAAGCGATTTTTCTAAAAATCATATGTGTTAACACCACATTCAATTTTAGCATGGTTGATTATAAAGTTGCCCTTAATAATATAATTTACATTAATTTAAAAATAATTCGGTTTTAATTAATTAATTTATTTTAAATTAATTTATTTTATTTTTAAGGAAATACAATTATCTCTTAAGTTCTAAAATTATCCAAAAATTAGATAAAAAATTGTTTGGATTTAATACTTTTTTGAATTTATTTAAAATTCATTCATTTTTAATTTAAATTTTTATTTTAACTTAATTTTTTTATTTTTCAAGAAATATAATTATCTAATATGTTTTAACATCACATTGATTAAAAAGTTGCCCTTAACATTAAAATTTATATTTATTTTTTCAATTTATTTTTTTATTTGAACTTAATTCTTTTAAACTATATAAATTATCAAAAAAAAAATTGTTTGTTTTAATTTAAATTATTTTCCCGTTTTCTTTGTATTGAAGATAATTAATATTTTTTAATATAATCAAAATTAAAATTATTCTTAATTTATCATTTTTTTATCTTTTCGTTTTGCTTTGATAAGATCATTATATTTTTGAAAATGATTAAAAAATAAAATCAGAATTTTATGTTTATTTTAATTTATTATTTTCTTACATTTTATATATTTATTTTAAAGAAAATATAATTATATTTATACCTTTTGCATTATCCGATTATAATATTACAAATACTTACAGTTTTTTGTTTGTATAGATTTAACTTTATCTTCCTACTATTTTTAGGAACTTTTATGAGATAAAGATAATTATCGGTAGTTTTCATAATCTTTAATAATTTCTCATTGAATATTAAATTATAAACATAATATCGTTAATTTTCAATCCACCACAAATTGTACAATTCACCACACACCCTCTTTTAATTTACAATTTTTTCGTGAAAGTTGTTCATAGTTTTTTTTTTTTGTCATGACAAGTGTCTAAAATTTACTTACTCCAGCCAAGAAATCAATCCACTTTTAGATCAATATAAAATCAATGTGCAAATCATGATATTTTAGAAATCTTTTAAATCAATCAAAATGGTATTGCTCGATGAAAAGATTAGCATATATATATATCATTCAAATAATTTATCGTTTACCTATGAGATTTTTCATATTTTACAACCTCTTAAACATGGTTAAAGGAGATTGAATATTTTGTATTGAGTTTGGATCAAATTAAATATTAAAAACTCTTACACATTTAAATTGAAATATAGAGTTTGTAACCTCTTAAACGTTTTTTTTTTAATTTTATTTACTATGGAGATCATTTAAACCAAATAAAATATTCAACAAAATTAGTATAGACTTGTGTGTTTAACATTAAAATAATTTATAATTTAAACTTTTTATTTACAAAAAACGTGATTTTTCACCAAAAAATCTTATTTCATAAAAAACATGAAACTAATTATTTGAACTTATATATTTGTTTGGTAAAAAATTGAATTTATATAAATTTTCTGGTAAAAAATTTCATATTGAAGTTATCTTTGGTGTTTTTATATCTTATGTATATTTCTAAAAAGTTAATTATTAATGTATAAAAATTAACTAAACTAAAAAGTTTTATGCTTGCACGCATGTGCAGGGGAGTCATCTAGTAGTAAAATAAAATCAAAAGGAAATGAAAAAATGTTCGATAAAGTTCAACCAAATTGTATCATTTTCCTAATTCAATTATTTGAACTTTTTATTAACAACATATCATGTAATCAAATACATATTAAAATCTTTTTTAATAAATAGTTATTTCCTTTATTATATAGTAGATTAGTTGCAACAATTGAATCTCCAATTTGGTCCCTAAGTTNATGCTTTATTTGTAGTGATATTTTCCTCCCATCTTCCTTTTGTCTAGAACAAACAAATTGACTCAAGTTAAAAGTAATAACTAAACATTTTGTTCTATATCCTTTTGTGAAGACATAAAATAATACAGTAAAAGTGAAGACAAATGCCAACATTCTATTTCAAATTTGTCGTAAGGAATTAGGTCACTCACAGAATAAGAAAGTTGTACAGCTATAAAACAATTATGGTATCAGATTCCTAAGCCTTTTCATAACCCAAAAATGTACGTACATGTTCGGACCGTAAAAGAAATAAACTTTTTCTCCAACTTTCGGTTCCAACAAATTATTTTGTTGCCAACATTTTTAGATAGACAAGATATGAACTATACCCCAAACTCCTTCCCTAAAATCTCAAATAATATCGTATATACGGATCATATGATTCTCTATAAACAAACTCCAGTCAAAAATGTTGTATAAGTGAATTTAACCACTTGACCAAAGCATTCGTCAAAATGAACTAATTTTATATTTAAATTGAGTTGGTGAATAATAGTAATGAATAAATGGGGTCAAGTCGTAGTTGATATCTAATTTGGCAAATTCATGGAAGTTTAATATTTGTTTAACTAAATGGTAACCGAAAAGTTAGTTCGTTATTTGACAAAATCGGTAGTTCAAATTTATTTTGCCAATTTTGTATAAATTGAATTTTATCTATCAGAATTTAATTAAAATAGTTGTGTAATCTTACATGATTGGATATGAACTATGAATCATGATTTGTTGATTTTATTAATGAAAAAATAAAGAAAAGAGAAAACATTCTTTATTTCTTTGTCTTTTGGACTTAGTCACAGAACTTGTTCCATTGTAAATCTTATCTTCTTGCATTTCGAATCTTTCTCTCTTCTCAACATGCAGCCTAAGTTGCCATGGAATAAAGTCACATGTTTCTTGAACCCCAAGACTCTTTTCGGCTAAAGGAATCATCTTTTTCTTTATGGTACTTTCATGGTTTTTGCAGTCTATATAAATAGCGAGATTGAGGCTTTTTAATGATCAAATTCGACATGTCAAACGTTAGTTTTCTTGAGCTACAATACAAGCTCTCCAAGAGCAAGATGTTGAGGAAGCCTTCAAGGTTGTTCTCTAGAGATAGACAATCCTCAGGCTTGTCTTCACCTGGAGCAGGAACCATCACTCAGCCTTCAGTTGACGAGATGAGACGTGTATTCAACAGATTTGACTCGGACAAAGACGGGAAAGTCTCTCAGACCGAGTACAAGGTGATGCTGAGAGCTCTAGGGCAAGAGAGAGCGATCGAGGAGGTGCCCAAGATCTTTAAGGCCGTGGATCTAGATGGTGATGGGTTTATTGATTTTAGGGAGTTTATAGATGCTTACAAGAAATGTGGAGGGATTAGATCTTCCGAAATACGAAATGCTTTCTGGACTTTTGATTTGAACGGCGATGGGAAGATAAGTGCAGAGGAAGTGATGGCTGTTCTCAGGAAGCTTGGGGAGAGATGTAGCTTAGAGGACTGCAAGAGAATGGTGAAAGCTGTTGATGTAGATGGTGATGGATTGGTTAGTATGCAAGAGTTTATGAAGATGATGTCTTCTAACAATGTCTGAATAGAGATCTCTGTTATTGTAATATTAAATTTCACTATTCTTGCGCTCTGATTATATAAAACATGAAACGTTGTACCTTTGAATCGACATGATCTCCAATGTTCTTCTGTGGAATAAGACAAATAATAGATATAAAGCAATAACTTAATCAAAAGTTATTACAGAAACTTTTAAAAAGGTCCATAGCAAATACTATTCCAATCCCAACTGCTAGCAGAGTTCTGGAGAGCTCAGAGTGCTATACATGATGCGGAAATCGAAGTCACGAGGAAACCGCCTGCTCTACCAGTAATCGCCACAAGAACATTTACCGTCTTTGAAGTGATGGAAACGTTTGTTGTCTCTCACGATCAACTCTCTACCAATGATTTTCGACATGATCTTGATAAAGTTGTGACAATCCCCACACACACGAAGATTCTTGATGATTGTGAGGGTCTTCCTAGGTGGAGTGCATATGATACCATAAGCAATCGCTAACCTCTCACTATGGTAGAGTAGTGCCTGTTCTTTAGCCTCCTGATCAATATCATGCAGAACAAATCGTGTGTCTGGAACATAAACCGCTCCCTTCTTTGCAGCCATCTCTTTTGCTTCATCCTTGTAAAAGGTCAAGTTTCGAAACTCAAGGATCCTACTCTTACTAGTTACCATATTTGTTTCCTTGAATGATTTGGGTCGTGGGGTAGGAATTTTGTTGGTTACAGCCCTAGAAGGATCAAGATCAACCATCAATTCCTCTGTGTAATCCTCTAAGTCGATATCTCCATGTAGCCGAGCATAGTTCCTCATGGCTTCCCAGAAATCAGCCGTGGGTTCAAATGGAAGGTTACGGATGTACTGCTCAGCCTCAACAAGATGTCCACATTTTCCAAGAACACCTAAAATACCCAAATAATGTTCTATCTTTGGAGCAATCCCATGCTCATCTTTCATCGAATCAAAATGTAAAAACGCTTCCTTTATACCACCCACAGTAGCACAAGCCAAGAAAACAGTAAGGAAAGTTTCCTCGTTCGGCTTCAATCCTCGTTTCGTCATTTCCTCGAACAAATGCAATGCATCATCTCCCATTCCATTATCGCTATACGCACGCATCATCAAATGCCAAGAATCCATATTCTTATCAACCATATGATCAAACACTCTCTTAGCATCAGTGATACTCCTACATTCCCCAAACATACTAATAACCATATTGTTCAGTTTCGGATCGCCTCTAAACTTAGACTGCAGGAAATGATCATGCACCTTCTTCGAATGCTCAAGAGATTTCAGATTCCCACAAGACTCAAACAACAAAGCGAAACATTCTCCATCAGGCATAGCTCCCTTATCAAGCAATTCAATCGCATCTTTATACAGTCTACGTTGACACAAACGCACCACTTCTTCAACACTTGGAGCAGCCTCATTCATTTGATTAGGAATTTGGTTTGAGCTTCCAAGTGGCTTTTGCTGAGGGTAATACTGATTCTGAGGGCTTTGTTGAACATTCTGATTCTGATAATTGACTTGACTGTTACCAGCTCCACCATATTGAGGTCTATGTCCTCCGTATTGAGGTCTGTTTCCACCGTATTGAGGATTTTGGGGATTCCACTGATTAGGATTTTGTGGGACTCTTTGATTAGCGTTCGTCTGATTCTGATAACCATAAGAATCGAAGTTTTGAGGTGGATATGGCCGTTGTTGAGACGGAGTCACAGATTGAGGATGCTGGTTATAGTCATTAGTCGCGGCGGATGTGCTCAGGTTTTTAATCGGAATTGAGTTCAGGGCAAAGATTTTGGTCCCGGAGAAGTGGAATTGAGAGGAGGGCCTGGGAAAGGAAAAACGTACCTGAAGAAGAGAACCTATTGTAACAAACTTCTGGGTTCGAGCGCAGCGAATCGCCATTAGAGAAGACATTTCTCTGAGATTTTTCAAGCTGTGAAATAATTTAGAAATGGTAAAGATAAAACCCTGCGATAAACCAAAACCCTAAGCTCGGCAAAAGATTGGGGACGAGAATGAATATTGCATTTGGGCCGATTTGGGCTGGATATATCTGTTACTCAGTTACATTTGGGCCGAGTTGGGCTAAGATAAGATTTTTTAACTTCAGCTTCTTTCTTTCCTTCTTATGCTCAGCATTGGATACATGTTCGAGTTCTAATCGGATCTTTTCGGTTTACAAATTTTCGGTTCCATTGATTTTAAATTCATTCGAGTAGTAATATTTTTTAGGTCAAATTTATCCAAACTTTAATAAAAGTTCAAAATTAATAAAAATTTAATAAAAAAATTTAAAAAAAACCAAAATTTAATAAAAATATATTGAGTACTCATTCAGTTTTTGATTCGGTTCCAGTTCCAGTTTAGTTTTTTGGATACATAGATTTAAAACTTTTTAGATATTTTGTCGAATTTAATTTATCTTCTGTCGGATCGGTTTCGGTTCGGGTTTTATGCTCACGACCAACGGTATTAGAGAGGAGGCCGAAGTTGTCAAGAAAAAGCCGAAGCACGTGATAATTATCACCGTGCTAATTCAGGGTTACCAAAGATTCTCAAGTGATCATAGAAGACCAAAAGAACACAAGACGAAGTTGTGCAAAAATAGGATAACTTCTAATGATAATCATGTGCATAAATAGGATCATCTCATGGAAAATTTCTAGAAGGATAAAACAATAGAGAAGTCAACAAATTGACTTAACTAGAGAAGAAATTCAAATTAGACCATGTTGAGTAAAGTAACATGTGTGATTATGCTTTTATGAGTTGTCATTTTGTCTTCTAGTGAATTAGGTTAAGACAAGTCTTCTTATAGTCTCTCTATAAATATGTTGTAAGAGAGCACATTATAATGTTAAGCCCTTAGGGGTCAAATTCTGCTCAATTCTCTTCACAAAATCTCTTTTATCTTATTTATGCCATACATAACTCTTTCTCTCACTATTCTCTCTATTCTTCTCACTCTAAATTCATTCTCTCATTATTCTCTCCTAATTTCCGCATAAACCAACAAACGGGAGCTATATAGGAATTAACATACATTAATGGTATTATATATTACAGCGTTTTTATTAACACGTCCTGGTGTACACATGTAACAGATATGTCTATATACAGACTTATTATTGGAGACGTGTACACACAACATTCAAAGATCACTCAGGTATGTTAGGTTGTAGTAATTGTCACTCTATTTACATCTTCCGCATCCTATACATCCTCTTCCTTTCTAAACACCTCTCTACTACTTCCTCTTATGGTTCATATTACACATACCTTACTTGGTTTCCCCAGATTTTATAGTCTTGAGCGGAAGACGCGTTTCTTGAAGCTAAGACTCGAGTTCTTACGGGAGGAAGAAGTTGCATATGGTTGGCCATTGAGTGAACCCGCGAATCTTATATCCCACCCTTCGATGTTCTTTGGTATACATGAGTCGAATAGGAATTGTCCAAGAACGCTGTGAGCATTTATGCTTGTTGGTTGGAGTGGGCGGAAGGAGGCTCTTTCTCTCTGCTCTTCTTGTGAAGATGATGGATCGTTGTTGCTGCTGCTGCTTTGATAGGGCGCTGAACTGGGTAAGAAAAAGTGATCACTTGGCCCAGTGGCTACTCTCCTTAGGCTTTGGTTAGAGTTCACAGCTACATTTTGAAGGTCGCATATTAACTCAGAGATCTCATCATGCGTGCGAGCTCTTTCTCCAAGTTGCCGGATTTTCTGCAAGTGAACTGACATGGCCTTCTCTAGAAAGTTGGAGATAACAGCTCGGTATTGTATCGGGTTATGTGTGTAGTGTCCTGAAAAAAGAGAGGAGGAAAAGAGAATAAAAACTCAGGATTCATAATAGCAGTGACAAGCAATACCAAAAGCTATCTCTAGGACACGGATTAATCAGTATTATTAAATGCCTGACGCCATATGCCACATATCATAGATACTGTTTTTACTACAACATCTTATATGTCATCACTAACCTGCATGAGGAGAATTTTTCCACTTGACAACCTTTACTTCTCCTCCCAATTCCTGCAATTGATGGGTGAAACACGAAATTACTTGGTGGGGAGCAAGGTCGTCATTTTCCGAGCACAAGATGAGATATGGAGCCCCAATTTCCTGGAAATTCAGAAGGAAAATTTATCTTATGTTAACTACAAATTTTGAGAAGCCAAATTCAGAAAAGGTATAGAAGCTCAATGGAAACTTACAACCGATGAGTAGAGGGCCTGCCAGTACTCACTGCGTTGGGATTCAAATCTTGTAAGATATAAACCATCCAGTCCGGAAGAAATCCCTTTGGCCATCCAAGAAATTAGTTTTGAAGGCCCAGACATTCTTCGTATGCTGGGATGTAATGCGAATTTTGCATTCAAATCACTTGTAAAATCCAAGGGGCCAGAGTCGTAGACATGTCCAGAAAGACAGTTTCTAACCAACTGGCTATCATCCTTCACAAATCGGAAAACAATGAATGAGTTGAAACTGGACTGAGGAAGAAACAACATCATAGTACCTCTTACTCAAGTCAAATCAGTTGAGATTTAATGACATTAATGAAATTATATAGGAAGCAATTCTCACCGGATGGATTTGAGCTTCGCAATCACCCATGATCACCTGCATTGTTTGATATCTTTAGCAAATTCTTAGATACCCATTGGAACAAAACATAAAGCAAGCACAAGATAAACGAAAAATTAGCTGAAAGTTGAATCCTTTTAGCTTACCTGTAGTACTTTGTACATGCAAGCTTTGGGAGCCCCAGAGAAAGCTAGAAAGATAACGGGACATGGTCTGCTCCTTAACTCCTGAACAATAACAGCAGCAGCAACATTAAGTAACACCCCAACCAGAATGCAAAGCGTCGAGAGAATCATTGAACATAAGCATGAATTCACCAAATTTCTGACCAGAAACTTAAGGTGAAAGACAGAAAATGTTTAGCCGGAACTTACTTCAACGAGTTCAGAAAGAAGGTGGAATGCTAGAGAGAGAGCCATTTCAGGGTAAAACCTGAAAACATGAGACAAATAAGCAAAGCAAACTACTAAACGAGATTCTCAAAGTATCAAAACTGGAATATCCAAAAGCTAAGCTATCGAATCTTTTAGATTTAGTACATGATAAGAACTGAGTAAAAAACAACACAAAATTGAGAATCTAAATACAATTTCTACACAGCTTGTCTAATTAGTCAATGACTCTATCAATCTTGAAGAAGGTCCTAAGGAACAAAAGATTCCTTTTCATAATGCTGTTTTACAAAACCTAAGGTAAACAAAGCCATTGAATTTACTACCTATCAAACATACCCACATCAAAAATCACCGGAGAATTCTCAATTCACTTGTTCAGCCGGAAAATTTACTCAGAGAGAACAAGCAAATGAAGAAGAGAACAAACTTACGCAGAAACAAAATCAGCTCTACAAACAAGCGAATTCCAACCAAGAGAAGAGTAAAGATCAACGAAATTCGTCAGATGATTATCATTAATCGAACTCCATACAAAGATCACAACAACGCCATTAGATCCACCATCCGTAGCTGCAACAGCAGCATCATCCATCTCTTCTTTATCCGACTTCCTCCCCCAATAAACCCTTCCTCCGCCAATCATTTTCCGGTTTCAACGCTCCGGTGACGAAGACTAAAATTTCACGGCGATAATATCAGAGATTTGGTTATGAACCACTCGAAAATTGAGATCTTTGGGATACGGATTGTGGTTGTTATCATACACGTCAGATTGTTTTTGTATAGTTTTAACCTCATTGGCGTAGTTTAGCTTTATTCCGGTTATTATGCGCTACTCTGTTTACGACGTCGTTTGCCACGTCATGGTCTTACCGTGGAAGTAACGGTCAATTTACGATAAATCTGACTTGTTTTGTTCTTCTACGTCTTCTCTAAAACCTAAACTTATTATAATAAGAGGTCGAAGGTCTATTTTTATACATAAAAAATTGATAGATGAAATTTTTTTTTTAATAATCGTAATGCTCTTATTTGAGAAAAAATTAAATGGGTTAATAGACGTTTATTGGTTGAATTATCGAAATTCAGTGCAGGTGTTTTTTTTTTTTTTTTGATGAAG